>JAVDBV010049000.1:13051-24129 GCA_032619315.1 Piper longum | reverse complement strand
TATATATTGTATTCATGGACCAAAATATATATGTTTTATTATAGTTATTTATTTATATTTCATAACTATAATTAAATATTTTATAGTTATTTCATTAATTTAGTTATAAATATTTATGTTTCATATAGTAATTATTTAATTTAATACTCGTACATAGCATAATATAGATAGTAAATAATAAGTTATAAATAAGTTTTTACTTAAATACGGAGAATAACTTATTAGTATGAAATGATAGTTGGTCTTCAAAAATATTAAATATTTTTAATGCAAAATCCAACTAATTTATATAATCTACCAAGATTTAAAGAATTTTAGGGGTAAATTCGGTATAATATATTAAATCTGATTTAACTCAGTGTAACCTGGTTAAACCGATCATATTCCTTACACATTGAAAATGTAGTATAATTTCTGATACGATATTTAAAACTATCATATAGATGGCATCAAAATTTCAATAGGTATTCCAATGCAGTTTTTAAATTAATTTTTTTTTTTCACTTTTTTGTGAAATAGTACATTAATTCTTTTAATTAAATATGTACAAAAACAATTAAAATTCAATCATACTAAATTACCTAAGGCAACTACTAAATTAAGAACTAGAGTTAAACTCTTAAATGATGACAACAAAGTAGTGTTTAATAAAGTGTTGAAATTCGACTACAAATATAATCTTAAAGCATGTTAATTACATAATAGGTAGGTAGTTAATGTCAAAATACTGGAGCTATCAAGATGCATCATAATCATCATCATCTCTAGGGGTGCTAAACGAGCGAGCGAGCCGAGCTCGACTTGTGTTCGAGCTTGGCTCGAATAGTTCGAAGTTCGTTCAAACTCGATTCGAGATCGAACGAGTTTTAAACATACATGCTCGAACTCGAATCGAATATTTTTTACGAGCTCGACTCAAGCTCGAATATACTTAAACTGCGAGGTCAAACCTATCTCGTTCGTGAACTTGAAATCGACTCGTTTAACTCAAGAACTTGAAACCGGCTCGTTTAACTCAATTAAAAAAATAAAATTAGCATGATTTGAATCCACAACCTTGAGATCAAAGACTTGATTACCTACCATATCAACTATCTCACCTTTTTGTTATTATATTATATATAAATAAATATAATTAGTTACAATTAAACTTATTAGTATATATATATAATATAAAAACTATATTATTATATTATTTTATCGTGCGAGTCGGGCTACAAATCGAGCTCGAGTCGAATTCGATTTATAACCGAGTCGAGTCGAGTCAAACATGGCCTTGCTCAAGCTCGGCTCGTAGGATTCGAGTTCGAGTCGAGTATTTAAATATTGAATTTCGAGTCGAGTCGAACCGAGCCGAACGCCAAATGCTCACGAGCTGACTCGCTCAATTAGCACCCCTAATCATCTCCACCATTTCTTGGGCTCAAATCCTCTACTCGTCGGCCATATTTGCCGTCCATAATTTGCATCATCTGTCTATCTTATTTATTTCAGTCTGAGAGTTCACGAATAGCTGTTATCTATGCTCTAACAACATCATGAATCATACATTCAATACTTTCATGGTCTAACTAGTGCTTTCATCCTCGTAATTACGGCTCCACAGAAATTACTGCTGGAAGTCTGAGTGAAACCTTTTCCCATGCATCTCTGAATAAGAGAATCAACATCTTACATACATGGGTCTGGTGGAGGAGCATCAAGATTTTCTGATAATTCCACAACAAAGTAGATCCAAAGCTTTCGATTTAGATATACTTTTCACCTGTCAAATACATATACAACATTTATTACAGTAAATTGTACCATTTCACATACTTAAAGATACCATAAGCAAAACGTTGTAATATCAATTAAATACACAAGTTGCACAAATTTGAAGAAATTATAATTATAACTAAGCAATAAAGATAGTTTAGGTAAACTTCAAGAATCATTTTTGCCAAAAACTCTCCTCTAATGTGAGGAAATTTCAAATTTTTACTTGTCAGAATACACGTATATAACAACACAATCGTAACATAAAAATAATTTACAAGCAATGTGATTTATTTTTGAAACACTTGTAGATCCAAAATTTTTAATTTAGATCTACTTTTCACATGTTAAACACATACAACATTTATTAAGGTAAATTGTGCCATCTCACATACATAAAGCTACCATATGCAAAACTTTTTAATTTCAACTAAACTTACAAGTACTTTTCAAAAAGTCACGCAAGCACAAATTCCTAGTAATTATAATTGTAACAAAGCAATAAAAATAATTAGGTAAGCATCAAGAGTCCATTTCGACAGAATCTCCCTGTAATGCGAGGAAATTCCAGACTTTTACCTGTTAGAACACACATATATAACAATACAAATTTTTGAAACACTTGTAGATCCAAAATTTTTCATTTGGATCTGTTTTTCACCTGTCAAAAACGTCACTTGAATACAAAGTGTCACACTGCCCTAATAAAAATTAGTACATCCTGAAGAACCAACATACCCACTTTCACTATAATAAATTAAGAGCACATTCTTACCACCACATACATGTAAGATAATTACAATTATATTCATAACATTAGAAATTTACATACATTTCCTAATGTAAAGAAAATATTGTGATCAAGTGAGTCTATCAACTGATAATACTTAAAATAAAAATAATTAATTAATAAAAAACAAACAACGTTGGTGTTATCACATATTATCATAATCATGAAAAAATTAAGAGAAAAATGATACTTCAAAACAGTAAAATTGATCATTCATATACCAGGAACAAGAGTCCACAAAAATAAAAGGCTAGAAGGATTTAGTGATAGCAAGGAGAAGACTTTTTCCATGCAACCAAACAATAGAGCAATCATAACTGTCATGCCATTAAAGAATGCCATACAGCAATTAAATGATTACAATGCCATACCTGTAACATGCAGAAGAAAATTACAACTATCCATTAATTTAAACAATATTAATGGCCAACGCATTGCACCTTCCAAAATTCACTGCAAAGCAAGAACAAAAGAATTGTCATGCATCAAAAAACTACCCACTAATTACAAAACCATATCTATGATATAAATCAATCAATAAAAATAATAAATGGCACAAATTATCAATTTATACAAGACTGAGCACAAGATGATGTCTAGTTACATACTAGAAAGTTGTCTATAACTAAAATGCATGGAGCATACAATATTAGAAAGTTCATGCAAGATTTGTCCCAAGCATAGCTAATATACCCTTCCCCTCCCCCCCCCCTTCCCCCCCCCACTAAAAAAAAGGTATGCAAATGAAAGGAAAAAATGCTCAAATCAATAAAGGTGTATTCAGCTTCCAGTAGCACACTCTCTTCCTAATCCGCAACCTTTTTTTCTTCTTCCGTCCGATAGACATTTACATGGATGGCCAGCATAACTCAATCCACCGCCATGCTTTTCGTATTCTCTAATTCTCTTCGCATCTTCTTTGCTTCTCCTTTCTCAACCATAGACTACTAACATTGACACAGGCCAATTCATATATTGTGTTAATGCTAGTAGTCTATGTATAACACGAGGTATGAAAATTTATGTGACAAAAGGTTTAGCATATAATTTAATTGGTTGCCACCAAATTTTGTCGGTGACAAAATTTGGTCGACAAAATTTGGTTGCGGACATCGGTGGTCGAAATTTGTCACCGAATTAAGGTGACAATCATTAAAAAAAAATGGCGCACCGGAGAGAATGGCGTGCCGCGAGGCCCGTGGGGGCTCGTGTGGCGCGTGGGTGGTGGCGTGCAGGGGCTGATGTCTGCCTCGGTGGCGGAGGGGCGGCCAGGGCCGGGGTGCGGAACCATGGCGGTGTCTAGGGCCGCGGTGGAGGAGGGGACCGTTGCGACGAAGGCAAGGGTGCGGCTGCGAGCGGCGCCGGTAGCGGAGGCACGGGTGCGCGGCCGGGAAGTGGTGCGCGGGGAGGCTGCGAGCGGCGGCGGGCCGAGTGTTCTTGAGAACACGCGGCCCTTAAATGGCCGCGCGCGACTGCTCACACACAAAATTTTTAATAGAAGCCGCAATTTTTTTTTTATTTTCGAAATTTGACACGGTGTTGAATCGGTTGCAGACTTGTTTTGACACCGGATTTTCCGTGACTAATCGATAATAAAGTAATAATAAATGGTGTCATTTAACTTTTTATGACAAAATTTTAATACTTTTTATTTTTGACACAGATAAATGGTGACAAATAGAAACAAACATTTAATCACCAAATTTTTAGTGACAAAATGGTGACAAACTTTCATGCTATCCTAATTAAGTGATTTTTCAGAAATTCAACGTTTTTTTGTAACAAAACGGTGGCAACTTTATCGTTAAAAACTTCAATGACAAAACTTCGAGGAGAATAAACTTATCTGTCACTAGTTAAATCAACACAATCCTATTCATTCACCTTCAATTGCCAAACTAAAAGTACAAATGACAAAAAAAAGTAAAGAAAGCAAGAACTTAGCAGATATTATTTAGCCGAGCCTCGTTTGTGGATCCTAATCTGCTTAAAAAAGTAACGAAAAAAAAACAAAAGAACAGAAAAAAAGAGAGGAACAAAAGCAAAGGGGAAAGAACATTTTCTCGAGCGTGCATGTGTGAGGTGAGATTGAGAATCCCCAGCCGACGGCAGCCTCAATCCACAATTACCATTGAGGACGAGCTCATGGTTTGCCAACTTTCCATTTTTCTTTACGCAGAGCGGAAGAAAAATAACAAAAGGGGCAAAAAAAAGAAAAAAAAAGAAACACCCTCCTACAGAAAGAAAGAAGCAGACAAAAAGAAACCATCTGTCCTCTCGTAATCACCTTTCCACATTACCTTTGAATTTTCATATCCACCTTCTACTCTCCACCCTTTTCCCAAGCCACTCCTGTCCATCATTTGATCCCATCATGTATGAGCTACATACACAGTCAATATGTTTCTCTATATATGATGAAGACAAACATTTGATTTGGGTGCCAACAGAAGACAAAACCCAGATATCAAGAGTCCACATTAAGAGATGGAGATCTTGTCGCAAATGTGATCACTACAAGGTCTCCTCACCGTGCTGCAAAATATGCTACCGGCGGTGTTAGAAATTAGGTTAGAAAGCTTTTTTTATTTTATGAAGATAAATAGACGTAATTAGGTTATAAATTGATGGTTAAGTCAATAAAATATCTTGTCCAAATTAGTTTGATGCATTTCTGACGCTGTTTCCTATGCAAGTTTGATACAATCTTCCCACCATTTTCAACTGAAGTGAGGGAATTGTTTAGGGTATTAGCATTAGATTGTTGCCCGATGCTATATTTCCGATGCATATGCCTTTTTTGTGGTAGACTGATGTTCTATTCTTTCATTCTTGAAGATATATATCCATCATTCCATTTATTGCCCAAGTTGCACCGTATACATTTCCAATGCGATGATTCAAGATAAAATCATAAACCTGTCAACCAATTATTCCTTGCAAAAATAAAGAAACAAGATATCAATAGATGCCTGCAGATTATGATATTGTTCAGTACTTGTTAATTCAAAATATACAGACATGCACGCGGCTAGCTTGACGCCCTCTTGGTAATGTTTACGGGTGACCATGCACGACCAAACTCTTCGGCTTTGCCAGCGGCTGCGGGCATTCTCCGGCATTCCTTCGCTTCTCTTTGTCGGTGCATAGAGAAGAGATGGTAGAGGAGTCCATATTCTCCGCACTACGGCGAGGGCACTTGCCACCATTGTTTTGCCCATCGTTTGAGCACCCCGGAGGAGGTGGCAATGCCCCCCTTGGCTTGCTCTCAGAAACATCCACCAAAATCCAAGTGGCTTCACTAGCCCTTTGGTCCATGAGGATAAGGAACAACATTGCCACCAAAACAAGATTCAAGCATACGATGGAAGCCATGAATGTAATTCTTTGTGCGTGGAACAAGGAATTGAACAGCAAAATTTAGAGCTTGTTGATGAATAGAAGGAATGAGTTCGACCATATATATATATATATATAGAGCCTGCCTGTGCACATTTGGACGGAAAAACTGTTGAGAAAAATCCCCCGTAATTAGAGGTCAACAATAGCGAACACAAGATATGAGAAAATTATGTCTGAAAAATAGAATAGAACAAAACCACAAAAGGGCAGAGATTTAACGTGGAAAACCCTCCTTCAATCGAGAGTCAAAAACCACGGGGCAACAACGAATAATTCACTACTTCAACCAAAGATTACAGTCATCAAACATATAAAGATTACAATAAGATAATTCACACACCCTATACTATTGAGATTACAAGATTTCACTCTCTCTCAACACTTCGTATAAGATTAAACTTGTGAATTATTTCCCTCTTCTTTTATCTCTATATCTCACTCTCTTTTCTCTTGCTTGTCTTTTTTTTGCTTATCTTGTTTTGTCTTTGGAATGAGGCAAATAAAGCTTAATTTATAGAGAAGCTTTGAGACCCTTCATCCTCCATAGAATAATTAACAGCCACCTCTGTTAATATTCCGAGATTTCTTTAATATTCCGAGTGTGACAATGAGCTACATATCATTAATATAATTGCACATATTAACAAAAACTTCATTGACCTCAAGGAATGAAAACATAAGATACTCTAAAAAGAAAGGACAACTGCTCCCACTATTATCTTGCCTTGTCCACATTTGCATCATCCTCTTTGTCCTTTTTTGTTATTTTTGCCTCGCCTCTTGAGCAACACTAGGGGATATCAAAGTGGTCTCTCCGTCAAGAAGACTAGCTACCAATGACAAAAGTTGAATTCACTACAATCTTAAAATAGTTCCACATTAATTAGAATGCACCAATAACAAAAATGCACCAATCTATTCCTATTGGTTTCCAAATAAACAACAACTTATTGTACCATCTTGTATGTGGCCACTGAAATGCTTTGGGTCTCACGACTACATTATTTTTGGAGCTGAAATATTTTTTTGGTAACCAGAGCTCCTCACTGTAAATCTTGCCATCCTTAGGGTCATATGGTGCTAGGTACTACTATTCTCGACAAATGGCAAATGTCCCCAATGCTATCTATTATGCACAGTATTTTACATCCACAATACAAACTACAAGCCAAGAAATTAGCTGATGTGTTTCCTTGAGTAATTGAGAGACAGATTTAAAAATCCTTTGGTAGCCAAGGAGGTTTAGGAGGAGTAGAAATTATAACAGAACCCTTCATTGTATGCTTCAAAAATTTACCCATATCATCTAGTTGCCCTTTAAGGTATGGTTGGTTATCCTGATATTGTATGAAAGAAATGTAAAATTTGGAGGTTACAAATTTTCTTTTATTTAGATCTTGAAATATAATCAAAATTTTTTTTAATTTCAGTCAAATTGAGGCTACGTCTTGAAATTTTATGAGTGGAGAGAATGAGTTCGACTAGATATATATATATATATATATATATAGCCTTCCTAGCTAGTTCTAATCGACCAGGCCTGTGTCATGCGTAAACCTTTGGGGTCACGGTTTGTTGAAAGTGAATGGAGTGTTGACATGCAACATTGAATAAGAAATTCACGTTTTACGTCTCTGATCGCTGAGTTGATTATATGGGTGCCATCGAAGTTGCTATTTGAATTAGAAAGGACTGCTATTGTGACATCATCTGAGATCAACTACTTGAAGACTGGGACAAACAAATTGCATGAAAATGTAGCATATGATCTGGTTGTTAATTTGGGCACACAGAGCGAGTCTTGACGGTTGTCTTGGTCAGTTAAAAACTGAAAACTAGCCTGAGACGCAAGTAGTTGAAGATCAACTGAGCGCAAGAATGTACAAGTTAGTAAATATTCATTTTGAGTTATACAGACTAACTATAATTTCATCTCGCACTAATTATGGGTTTTCATCTTTTTCTTGAACAAATTACTGAAGTGATGTAAATTAAATTTCATGGAAGTGCTTAGCTATTTAGGTCATTCAATCATTTATCAAATGCCAGGTAAGGTGGAATGAAGAAAATATACTAACCTGCACCTAATTAGTAACATCTCTTGAAAATCGTTAACTTTGCATATTTATAATCCTATAATAGATCTTCCCCAATTTTTATTTATTGAATGTGAAACTAATTTTGAGGATCCAGTTTACTTTTAACAAATTTTATCTTTTAGGGCCTGCCTAGCTAGTTCTAATGGACCAGGCTGTGTCATGTGTAAACCTTTGGGATCTCGGTTTGTTGAAAGTCAATGGAGTGTTTGACATGCAATATTGAATAAGAAATTCATATTTTGCCACTCTGATCGCTGAATTGATTATATGGGCGTCGGCTACAGTCTTTGGTGATCCGTAAAACATTTGAATTGGAAGGTTTGAGAATGGTTGGATGCATGGGAAGGAGAAGGAGGTTCGAGTGAATAGGTGAGGAAAAGAAGAGGAATAAGATAAGGAATGAGCTGGTATGAAGGAGAAGAGGCTAGGGGAGGAGAATACGAGATGGAAATGAAGAGAATGATATATATAGGGAATAGAGATCGGAAAGGGGGGCAAGGAGGAGGATAAGAGATTGTGAAGAAGACTTGTATTTCCACGTTTGAATTGTACTACAATGATACCTATTTTATCTTCTATATACAACCGCTTCCCCTTTTCTATTTTTCTATTTTATTTCTTTTCTCCCTAATTCTAACTAATATAGATAATCATCAAACTAATTATGCTTATAAATAGCATTCCTTCCCCTTAAAAACTTCATTGACCTCAATGAAGGAAAACATAAGAAAATCTAAAAAGAAGGGACAAGTGCTACCACCACTCTCTTGACTTGTACACATTTGCAACATCCTCTTTATCCTTTTTTGTTTTTATTTCCTTGTACAGGCAACATCCTCTAGAGCAACATCCTCCAGAGCAACACTGGTGGATTCCAGAGTAGTATTCACTTTTGCCCAAACCCAGCTGTAACTAAGTACCAAGCTTAGTAGAACACGCAAACTCCAAGTATAAACATTGTCTCTGTGAAGAAGACTAGCTACCAATGACAAAAGTGTGCTTTGGACGACACAGAAGTTTCTTCAAGTAGTTCCATCTTAACCATAAGTTGAATTCACTTCCATCTTAAAAAAATTCCACATTAACCAGAATGGCAAATGTCCCAAATGCTATCTATTAAGCGTAGTATTTGACATCCACGATACAATCCAAGAAATTAGCGGATGTAATTCCTCGAGTAAAGGAGAGACAGATTTAAAAATTCTCTGGTAGCCAAAGGAAGTTTAGGGGGAGTAGAAATTATAACATAACCCTTCATTGTATGCTTCAAAGATTTACCCATGCATCCAATTGCCCTTTAAGGTATGCTTGGTTAACGAAAGAAATGGAAAATTTGAAGGTCAAACTTTTATTCTATTTGAATGTCTTGAAATTTAGTAATTTTTCTTTTAAAATTTCAGTCAAAATAAGTATACAAAAGTTTTCCAAAATAATATTTTTTTTATGAAAATAAAAGAAATTAAGGAAAATTTTTGAAGTCGTGTGCATATACACATAAAAAAAATATTTTATTTTTATCTTATTTTTCTATTATCCTAATAAAAAATTTAAAATTTTCATGTCATTTCATGTCATTCTATTTCAATTTAATGTAAAATTTATTTTTTATTTACATTATTTTCAGGCTAACCAAACAAGCCAACAACAGCTGGGACAAATGTTACGAGTCCTTTTAATAATTATATAGTTTCGTTTAAAGAAGAATCGCTACTAGTAACTAAAGTTTGTCAAGTAAATCCCTTCTAATATAACTTGATTGACCCGTACAAATTAAAAATGGGTTTTTATTTCGCTTACGTGGGTGTTAAGTGTTGATTTTTTAAGCAGATGATAATATAATAGTTATTACAGTAGGTAATTCTTGCATTTTGAAGGTATTCTATACCAGTGATTTCAATTATTTCAAAGTGGTCCTTTATACAACTAAAGGAATTGCCTCAGCTGATTGCTTTGTGTTTTACGAAATATTATTTGGGATGACATGTGATAACAAAAGTATCCCGGTAAATTTTATACCAGAAAAATTAACTGTTTTTTAAATATTATACATAGCACGACAGCAAATGAAGATCAATATTAAGAGAGAACCGGGTAAAGCTCGAGCTTGCTTGTTATTAAAAGTATGCAACTTCGATTTTAATCTAAATTCAAGCCAAGTTCAAACATGCTCTCAAGATATGATTCACATTTAATCAAATTCAAATGATTTATGAACAAGCTGGGATTGAACTTAACCAAGTTTAAACAAGCTGGAGTCGAGATTTTTTAACTAGCTTGAATCGATTTCGAACATGTACATGCTCTAGCTCAATTCGCTTGCTAAACTAGAACCCTAACAAGTCTTAAAAATTTTGCCCTTATGCTAGGGTGGTGGAGCATGAAAATTTTTTTTTACACCCAAATAGTTTAGGGAAAAAAACAGTCACTTTGGAGCTAAATCATTTTAGAATGGTTGCTAAAAAAAAAAAAGTAAGTAGATAGTTTATAACAAACATGAGCTTACATAGTTCTTACATGGGTGCAACCCATAGATCACAAGGACGAGAAAACCTAAAAAGAGATACCACTCAATACATATTACCGCAATCACCGTCATAGAAAGGGAAGCATAAAAATCCGAGTTCATTGGGTTGAGTAACAGCTTGAAGTCACCACTTTTACACAGCATTTCGAACAATCAAATGGGTTGAGCAGCAATGATACCACAAGACAAGTACCCATCTTACTTTATCATCCTTTTTAAAGTAACTGCAGAATTAGATACCAAAGCATACCATAACCGAAGACAACCAGAGGCTCTGTGCTTACTTAAAGAGCCTTTTTAGCATTCAAGGTTCCACCGGAGCGCGCGTGCGTACACACTTCCATTGCTTCCTGCTGCTGAAATATAAATAATTGCGGTCAAAATTGGAACCAAACAAAGCAAGCCAAAGCGCACGCTACCAAGCTCCTTTAACTTTCCTCTTTTCCTCTCCAATATCATAAGACCGGCATTTATTTCAGTCATTGTGCATAGCAATCTATACTCC
>JAVDBV010049000.1:0-12527 GCA_032619315.1 Piper longum | reverse complement strand
AAAAAAAAAAAGTAAGTAGATAGTTTATAACAAACATGAGCTTACATAGTTCTTACATGGGTGCAACCCATAGATCACAAGGACGAGAAAACCTAAAAAGAGATACCACTCAATACATATTACCGCAATCACCGTCATAGAAAGGGAAGCATAAAAATCCGAGTTCATTGGGTTGAGTAACAGCTTGAAGTCACCACTTTTACACAGCATTTCGAACAATCAAATGGGTTGAGCAGCAATGATACCACAAGACAAGTACCCATCTTACTTTATCATCCTTTTTAAAGTAACTGCAGAATTAGATACCAAAGCATACCATAACCGAAGACAACCAGAGGCTCTGTGCTTACTTAAAGAGCCTTTTTAGCATTCAAGGTTCCACCGGAGCGCGCGTGCGTACACACTTCCATTGCTTCCTGCTGCTGAAATATAAATAATTGCGGTCAAAATTGGAACCAAACAAAGCAAGCCAAAGCGCACGCTACCAAGCTCCTTTAACTTTCCTCTTTTCCTCTCCAATATCATAAGACCGGCATTTATTTCAGTCATTGTGCATAGCAATCTATACTCCCTTCATTACTGCCACACCACCCAACTGTAAAAAGAGAAACCCACTTCTCTTGTTCTACACTATCAACCATCCAGTCCATATGAGCTGATAAAGAATGTCACCCCATCAAACACTATGGAGAAACTTTGGAAAAACATTATTAAGCATATAGTAGACTAATACTATGTAACTATTTTGAGACCTCATGTGCAGCTAGGCGAGAACACCTATGCCGAGAGTTATGGCTTTCAGCTTAAGTGATTTCAGATAATTGACGGCTTCATCGATGACAACAGTTGTATCTGTACCCTTGCTTCCGGGTACAATGTTCCTCAGGATGTCCAGTCTCCCTGATTTTCTCCTTTGCTCTTTTGTAACTACCACAGGACAGGGAAATCCATGGTTGTGCAGCATCACCAGTACTAACCACCTCTATAATTTTTAATTGCTACAAAAATTTACATATTTCCATTAAAACTTAGTGAGTTTATGTAAGTTTTATAGATTTCATTCACATCTTTTAATAGACTCCTCATGGAGCACAATCTCAAAGCATGGTAAGGCATGCCAATAATTAGGGTTTTGTTCATTCTTTTAAAGTGGTTATATTAGTGTGAAAAATTTATAGGAGCAACCCAACACAAAAATCTAAAAGCATTCAAAAGATGGACGTCAGCAGCAACCTACATCAAGGTACAAAAATTGGGGAAATGGCTGTTAGGTCATAAAGATCATGAAATCTGCCCCTTTTTGCCAAGATTGGCACCCCTATAAGATCATACATGCCATAACAGACATAATGATATTCACAAAAGTTGTATATCTAACTATTATCAACTTAACAAAGCCAATATCATGCAAAAATACCATCTACAATGTGAGATATACCTTTTACACTAAAAAAGTGCAAGTGAAGGACATCAGATCACTCACAAATGCATTATTTTTTTTATAAACATGAAAAATTGTGATGATTACAAAGCCTACTAACTCCTAACACAGAGATCTACATGGGGAAAATGTGCAAACAGTGTATACAAGCATGCAACTAGACAAACAGAGGCATACAACACAAAAACGAGTTAAAAAGAAGGGACATTTACCTCAATTGGTTCTTAAAGGGGGTCTCTTGGGGCTTCTTACTACAAGACCTACAACTCTGGGTCTTGGCCAAGCTTGGAGAGGCTAGAAGAGTGGGGAAGGGCTAGAGAAGGAGAGGAGAATCCAAGCATCAAGAAAGGAGGCAAAGGGTGAAAAATGGAGGAGAAGGGGGGAAATAATAGAAAATGGAAAAGGTACCAATAGAAAGGCGGTCTCTTACCGCCTTTGTGTTGGCCTTTCAAAATCAGACCACAGAAAGCTAGAATACCTGGCAAATGCACTACTAAATTGAACCGTATGTAAGCTTTGGGTCAGCATCTAGGCGCAAGGACATTGGCACAACGCCTTTGTGCCAGGAAAAAAGGGTTAGAAATTCAAATTTGGGCGGAAGGATAGTGTGCCATAGCCTTTGTGCCCTAACCTTAAACCCTAACCCTAATCGAGGCTGGCACAAGGGCACTGGCGGGACCCCTTTGAGATAAGAGTAGGTTGTGTACACTTAGCGTTTGCACCCTAAGGCTACCAAGGCGCCCTTCGGAATCGTACTGCGGATACTACAGGGGTTAGGTTCAATAGAAAAGGGGTTCAAACACATGATAAACAAACTAAACTTGTGAGCGATACAGTCCTAACATCCAACTAAACCCAACTCGATTGAACAAAAAAAAAAAGGTCAGGCATGCAACATCCAATGGGGGTATCAAAACCTAAGGAGAGTAGGGTCAGGCAAACATAGACCAGACCATACTCTAACCATAGCAAAAATGGCGTTGGACCCAACTAATCCGAACCGGGTAAAAATCAAATCGACTTGAAAACCCTCAAGCAGATGGCCCGGGTTTTGCAACATCCCCTGTTGCACCTCGTCATCACACTACCACGTAGCCTTCTCAACTCCCTGCAGGGACCAAAGCACCTTCACGAGAGGCACTTCTTTCCTACAGAGATTCTTCATAGATCGGTTGAAAATTTGCCTAGCCTCCTCCTCGTAGGATAGGTCGAGTTAGATGTTAAGGTCCTCTTGCTGTACCTTGTGCTATCCATCTAGCACATACTTCTTCAACATGGAGATGTGAAACACCTAATGTACTTCTGAAAGACTGGGTAATAGTGCAAGCGCATAGGCCACCTCGTCAATTCGTCTGAGCACCTCAAATGGGCCAATATATCTCAGACTCAGCTTGCCCACCTCCCAAATCACACGCCTCCGTTGCTCTGGGTGAATTTTAGAATGATGCACTCCTCAGGGAAAAAGCTAATATTCCTATGCCACTGATTTGCATATGTACTTTGTCTAACCTGAGTTGCTGATAGCCTCTACCGTATCAACTCAACCATCTTCTGGAAGTCCTAAACTAACTCGGGGCCTACTATCAACTCGGGGCTTGATAGTTGTTGTTGTCAGAAAACTCCACAAATGGTAGGCGACCCTCCCAAAATCCACAGAAGTCCATCATGCATGAATGGAGCAGTTCCTCCAAGATCTTAGTCATCCTCTCGAAGTGGCCGTCGGTTTGTGGATGATAGGTTGTACTGAACTTGGTCACCATTCAACGTTCTCTAGAAAGAGCTCCAGAAAGAAGAGGTAAATGTGGGATCCCTATCTAACATAATTTCCTTGGGAACTCCGTGGAGTCTGACAGTCTCAGTTCTTTACAATCTGGTCAAGGTCAATAAAAGAGCACTGATTTGTTAGTCTATCGACAATAACCCATACTGTATCCATCTGATGTCTAGAATGAGGTAGATGCATGACAAAATCACACGTGATACAATCCAACTTCCACTCTAGCGATTGCAACAACTGCAACAAACCACCTTGTTGTTGATGCTCAATCTTGAACGTTTTACAGACAAGACATTGTGACTCATTGTCAAAGATGTCTTTCTTCAGCCATGACTACCAATAAGATTGGCACAAATCATGATAAGTCTTCACTGAGCTCGAATGCACCGTGAACCTTGAGTAATGGGCCTCATGACGGATGTCATCACGTAGTCCTAAATGTAAAACCCCCTTTTGGGGTAGGGTTTTACCCGATTTGAGTTTTGCCCTATTCGGGTCAGCATCGAGTTGGTTCAAGCGAGATTGAGCCAAACTAGTTTCAGATTATGAGTATGGGCCTAGATGACCGTATGAGCATTTATAGTGACTGAGTATCCCTAACATGTAGGTGATAAGATCATGAGTTATCTGTGTATACTAAGGTATACAGATTTGTTTGTATATGTTAGCGAGGATTTTAAGCCTAGATCTAGGCCGTTGCAGCGTTAGCATCCATTTAGGATTTCCTGGGTATTTCATTTACATGCATCATAGGAATTTTGGATCAATTGATTTTGCCCTTGTAGGCCCAGTTTGATTGAGTTCAGGGTTCGAAGCCCATTTAGCCTTCTTACCTCGATTCCATCTTATAGAGTCATTTTTAGGACTTGAGTCAGTTTCGACTTTGGACGGTCTTAATTTGAGCATTCCGTCCATAAGTATGTTGCATATATACATAGGTGGACCCCACTAGGCCATTGAGTTGTCGGACACTCAGATCATGCCACGTGGCAAAATCTGATCTGTCCACTCAACCCTAGCTGCCGATATAAATTTTGAGGTTTTCTCTCGTTTCTGGTGTTTTCCATCTTTAAGGCCACCGACACTTCAGCTCGCCGTTGGTGACACCCCGGCCCTCATCCAGCCAGACTATCAGTATGGTCGTGATTATCTCACGGACGACTAATCGTTTGTACCTATGACTGCCACTGGCGCCGCCGGCGACTATGTTTTTGGGGTCAGTTTTTGCCACTGTCGCGATCTGTTTGGGCCATTTTTCGGTGCTGACGAGTGTCCTCAGGCCAATCCGACCACACACGCAGCTTTCCCTCACCTAGATCTACATTTTGAAACCGACATCGACTTCGGCCATGGTCGTGATTGCCACCGGTGATGTCGTAATACATGGCGGTGATGCCGCCCCTTTACGGCCAATTTCCAGCCGACCAGTGCCCGGACTCCACTGACCACCACCAGCCACATGCTTCTCGTTGCGTGGGCCATCGATCCTGACTGGCATCAACACCAGCCGTGCTGCTATCGGCGTTTTCCGGCGACAGGCAACGACCGCCCCGTCCGGCCCGTTTACCCTGTTCGCGGTCAGCCTGCTGCGACCACGTCCACTTACGTGCGCCCGCTTCCAGTACTGTTCATTGACTCAGCAGTCGACTCGGTCGACTCGCACTGGTTGACTCAGTTCGCCATTTCAGCCAAATTTCAGCCGTTTCTTGTTCGTTTTCGGTAATTCGAGGACCCTTATATTAGTTTAGATGCGTATTCACATTGTTTAGCATGTTTGGAAGTTATACGTATTTTTATTTATTGTTTATTTATTTATTTATTTATTTGTTCATGATTATTACTTTCTTATTATTTATATATTTGTTAATTATGATGAATGATTATGTGACTAAATATTTTTATTGATAATATAATTATTCATGAGTATTATTTTATTCATGTTTATCTGCTAATTAATTAATTAATTGATTATTAATTATTTTCTTGTTCATGTTATTATTTATACATATTTAGTCGTATCTTTGTATATTTAATATTTATATTAATATTTTATTATTTATTATTTACTATTATTATGTCTTGATTTACGTGATGTATATTTAGCTGTAAGTTTATTTAGTACCGTCTTATTTATTAAGATGTATTGATGATATGAGCACATACCACAAACATGCATCATATAGAAATGTTGGTTTTTTACATAACAGTGGGTTCCGATATAGGGTTCGGAGTCCGAGCTCGCCGTGAATATGCAGATATGCTTGGAGCTTGGACCACAAGTCCGTAGGACTCTCCCCTGCTTGATCTCTGCTTGACTCCTTGCGTGTAAGATTTAATCATGTTTTAAACGTAGGACGTCATCGGCGGTGTCTTATCGGATCCCTCCGATGTCGGGACATTTAGCCGCATTTTTACACTTGTTTAATAAAACTACAAGGATGAGATCCCTTGTTGGTTTTCGAACTTTAGCTCTAGAAATTTATTATACAAGCCTCTTCCCTAAGCCTATTATATAAGTGCGCATAGTTTTATGGATTTCACGAATAAGAGAATGAGTAGTACGGAGATATGTATGGACCGCACTAGTACTCCTTTAAACCATGAGGTAGTACGTGTGTTTGATGGTACTGCGTAATGCAGCGCATTTTCGGAATATGTGGCACTAACTTAATTGTTCCTTTTGCCACTCGAGTACAGTGGCGGGTGATATGGAAGGTGTGAGGGCGTAAGCGCTGTATATATGTATGATTATGATTATGAGCCATGCATGCGAGCTGGCAATGGTTAAGTATGTTTGCTTATTGCCCGGTGTGAGGCAATTCTTGAAGTTTCATATGTTTTCATGGGTAATGGAATACCCATTTGCCAGTTTGTATTAGTTATTTTCGGACCAATAACATTTGTTATTGACGTTTTTTATATAATATATGTAGGTCATGCAAATCTTGAGTCGACTTTGGTGCGAGGACAGATTGGCGCTACACACACTTGAGCTCAACATAGTATTTACTTTCTGACATTTATTTATATTTGATGTGTTTTGATGCTTATTTGATAATGCCTTCCACTCTCATGACACCAAGAAGGTTGTTTCGATCTATTTTATCGATCAAGTTATACCGACCGACAACTTTAAAAATGACTTGACTCGATCGCAATATTTTTGATTCGGTTTTTAAGTGAACCGAAATCGGGGTTTACATAAATGTGCTGCTACAACTTGTACATACAGCTGTCCTTTCATCATGTACAAGCCATCTGCATGCTAACCAAACCAGAATAAGTTTCCTATGTAAACCATTGTTTAGGTAACTAATCAACTGGTTGGGCCTGCCTTATACAATCCGCAATAGTCAGACTAATCATCAGCCTCAACAACATTGCCACAAGGTGTTGGTCTGCCGTGTCCTCTCTCTGGTCCTCATACTGTATACCCATGGCTGCCAATTTGGATGCACATACAATTGGTTTCCTGTTTAAGGCATCTGAAACAACATTTGCCTTACCCAAATGGTAGGTAATATTAATGTGAGAGTCTACAATGAACTCTAACCATCTCCTTTGTCCGTTGTTCAAGTCGTTCTGCATGAAGATGCACTTCAAGCTGATGTGATCGGTGGAGGGCTAGAAGGACATTCCATATAGATAATGTCTCCACATGCGCAAAGCGAATACGACTGCTGCCAACTCCATGTCGGGATGCGTATGCAACCATTGTGCCCCTTTGCATCAAAACACAACCAAGTCTAATGCCCGACGTATCACTGTACACCATGAAGTCATCAAGGTTGTCTGGTAGACTTTGCACTAGAGCGGTAGTGAGTCTCTCCTTGAGAGTTTGCAAACTTTGCTCACATGTTATCCACACAAAACACTCCACTTTCCTAGTCAGCTATTTGATAAGGACTGCCAAGGAAGAAAAACATTGTATGAGCCTCCTATAGTATCTGACCAATCCTTAAAAACTCAATCTCTTAGTGACTATGATACGTTGCTCCCATCTCAAGACTGCCTCAATCTCGTCTTGATTCAATGCGATTCTAGCCGCTAATATAACATGGTCCAAGAATACCACATCGGACAACCAAAACTCACACTTAGAGAGGTTTGGATATAGGTGGTGCTCTCGTAGAATCTACAAAGCAATCCTCAAGTGTTTCTCGTGCTCCTTTCTAAACCTCGGGTAAATCAAGATATTATTTACAAACACTATCACAAACTAGTGTAGGTATGGCTGAAACACCCAGTTCATGAGATCCATGAATGTTGTCGGTGCTTTAGTCAGCCCGAAAGGCATGACTAGGAACTCATAGTGCGTATAGCAAGTCCTAATGGCTGTCTTTGATGCATCCACCTATCGAATCCTCAATTGATGATAGCCAGATTGAAGATCAATCTTCGAGTATATAGCAGCTCCTCCAAGCTAATCAAACAAGTCATCTATCCACTGGAGAGGATAACGATTCTTCACCGTAACATCTTTGAGCATTCTATATACGAAGAGGACTGGAGTGCCTTAAGGTGAGACACAGTCTGATGAAGCCCTATTCCAATAACTCCTGTCACTATGCCTTGAGCTCTTAGAGATCAAGTGGTGCCATTCGATATGGTGACCTAGAGATTTGTGTGGTACCTGGAACTAGTTCAATCAAAGTTTACCTTCGTGGATTGCGATAATCTGGGCACCTCATCTGGAAAGGCATCAACAAACACATTGATCATAGGAATCTGGGCTAACTCTGGCACTAACTTCTCCAATGATGCTACAACAATGGTGGGGAATACCTCACATCCCCGCTCTATCAATCTCTAAGCATGTTGATGTGAAATCAAACAACCGCATCAATCTCTACCTCTTACCTAGAATGCAATCTACACATTCCTCTTCTGTTGGATTCGGACCTTTTTTTGGTAGTTTATCAAGGCTCGGTGGCATTTTATCTAGTCCATGTCGAATATTGCATCAAACTCTCTCATCAGTAACACTGTAAAATCCATCAAAAGGATGCGCTCTTGGATAACCACAGTGACACCCCTCACACACACCTTGGTGGTGAGAATAGCTCTGTCAGGAGTCGATCCAACCAAATCATAGCTTAAGTCCTCTACTGACACACCAATCCTATTGATGAATGTCGTGGCTATGAACATATGAGTGCTATAGAAATCAAACAAAACTACAACATGAGCAGAATGGATATGTGGAGTACCTATGATAATGGCCGATAGCCTTCTCTGTTTTGTAGCGTACATCCTACCCTTCTCCCTTAGTTAGCCACCCAACATTTGCTCATAAGGTTGCCCCTTGTCCTGGCTTGATGCCTGCTCTACCTCCACTGTAGCTAACCAGGCCTTCTTTTGTTGACTTTGTTTATGGCCTTGCTGGCCATGTTGACCTTTCTAGCTCCCTGGCCATGCTGGCTCTACTACGTCCATGGCTACTGGTCGCCACTCCTGTGTTCCGCTGAGGCTAGGTTGGTGGTGCAGGGAGAAGTGGCCACTGATGCAGTGCAAGCAATCCTCTCTGATGTTACTGCTGCTGGGGTCGGTACTACTGTTGTTACTGGGGTTGGTACTATTTCTACTACTACTGAGGTTAGTATTGTTGATACTACTGGGGCTGCTGATGGTACTACTCCTGTTGTCGTGGCAGCTTTGGGCACTCGGTAACACGGTTCTCCATCTTGCCACAGGAGATGCATGAGAGCCAGTGGAACCACGCTGGTTTGAAGGACTATGTCTGCTAAAGGAACCTTTGGACTTGCTGTCCCTTGGCAGCATACACCAACACTCCACAATCAGTCTATCCTCTGGATCGACCATGTGCGTGAGTACTCCATGCATCATGCCTATCCACTCCAATGCCTCCTCGAGACTTGTGCTCTTGAATAATCGCCCACCATTCTTCAAGAACTGATCAATATCCCAACGCTCCCTAGAATGATGATTTGGGCCTTGATTGCCTGAGCCCTCTCTAACAATGAACTATTGTGCCCTCGCGGTCTCTGCCTCCACTGGCCTCTTTTCCAATCTAGCCACGGCCATAACCATATCCCAGAATGTGTTGAACAACCGGCTCGTATCATCACATGACCTCTACTCGTGCTCCCTATCTCTCGCAACACCCTCATCAACTCGTCCTATGGATCTGTCGTCGGCTTCCATGCTGGTGATGGGGATTGCTTGACAAGAGCCTATTCTGGTGAGGGTCTCTGCCCCAATGTGGCCCGCCTCTACGTGGATGCTTTGCCATCTGCTTTGCTAACTGCTCAACACCAAGCTAACAACTGACAGGTCTCACAAATTGATTGACTTGCATACTCAACACAATGAAGATTAACAGAAAGGCAAAGCAAAAAGACACATAGAAAGATACATCTGGTGGATATGATATCCATCGGTTTAGGGGTGGGGGATCTTAACCAGAACATACGAAATACAGGCATACCATATCATACCATACAACATACAACATACAACACATGTGTACAATAGAACACATTCCAAAGGTTACCCCCCCTAATAGTGCAAGAAGTCGGCTCTGATACTAAGTTGCAACACAACCCTAATTTAGCCCGAAGGGGTAAACTAAATAGTGATATTATAAATTAGAAAGCTACTCGTTGGGGCACTGTATACAAACGTTATGGAAGTGAATGTCAACTCTATGAGGTTTAAGACGAGCAACTTACTTAGTTTTCATAGAATGCATGCATAATCATACTACATAGGACAAATCTTAAACTAAAGGCTTCTGAAAGGGCACTCCGAGCCACAAGGGGGGGTAGCTCCTCCCCTGCAACTAATAGGGTGACTTTACAATGCGATGATTGTTTTGACCTACTCAAAGGCAACACCCCCAATGTAGCTAAGATATTGAGTTCTTGAAAGAATGTTGTGACATGCTCTAGTTCTTATACCTAGTTTAAGTGATTAGATTTGGTAACTTAATTTCTTAATGCGGATGAGTATGATAACATAAGCAATGGGCCGTGGTTACCTGTGGCCACATACCTAGAATAAACACTGAATCATTATCTGATGTAAGGGTATCAAACCCTAACACCTAGTCTTCACGTTGGTTCTTCGTTCAATATGAACCGTATGCTCCTCTTGCCTACGTTTCTCTAGGGGCTCTTATAATATAATGGTATTAGTTATTTAAACTAGTATTACAATGATAATAAATAATGAATATTATTTACTATTAACCAATTTAATTGATAATTTAATAATGGCTAATCACAAACATGTCCATAAGAAACAGAAATAAAGAACTTTTTCTCTTATTCTTAGGATCTTCTTCTAAAAGGAAATACTTGGACATGCTTAATGTGAGTTTAATAGATAATTGCAAGTCCTAAGTTCAATATGATTCAGATATAAAACTAGATAGTTTTATCCCTAAAATGAATTAGTCATAGCATCTAGAATATAACTTCGATTTAAATGATTCTTGTTGTGTTGGAAGGCTTATTTTAACATCTACAATTTCTATCGTTATTTTCCTAAATTTTAACGTGATACCCTATTAATTTACATATCGACTTTGAGCCATGTTTCTAGCAAATTTTTAACAGTCTACAAATAAAATTTTTTAACTTTTTGATTAAACATAGAAAAATCTTAACTTTCTTCATGATTATTATTCATCATATATCTATATTAGAATATAACTTGAAACTTAATTTTTAAAATATTCAGAATTATCATCATAATTCTAATACATTATTATGAATTCATTATATTCTACCATAAAAGTAGCATAAAAATATAAACTTTTACTACAACACCATAATTTCAGTTTACCTAAGAACCGAATTAGAAATATTATGATCGAGTCGAGTCATATTTTATGTTGTTGGTCGATAAGACTCGATTAATAAAATAGATTGGCACAACCCTCTTGACATCATGAGAATGGAAGATATTGTTAAATATCTGTCAAAACACATCAAATATAAATAAAAGTAAGAAAGAAAATAACTACGTTGAGCTCAAGTATGTGCAATGTTTATCTGTCCTCCCACTAAAGTCAACTCAAGATTGCAAGACCTATATATATCATATGATAAACGTCAATAATGAGTGTTACTAGTTCAAAAAATAATTAGTACAAACTGGTAAATAAGTATTCCATTACATACGGAAACTTACGAAACTTTAGAATTGGCTCACACTGGGTGGTAAACAAACATACTTAAACAAGTATCGGCGCACATGCACGGCTAATATTCATATTCATACATACAACACTTATGCCCTCACATCCTCTATATTACACCCGCTGCGATACTTGATTGGCAAAAGGAACAGTTAAGTTAGTGCCACAAATTTCAAAAATGAGCTGCATTACGCAGTACCATACACTGCACTACCTCAGGGTTTGAAGGAGTGCTAATGTGACCCATACATATCTTCATACTACTCACTCTCTTATTCGTGAAATTCGTAAAAAAATTGTGCGTGCTTATATAATAGGTTTAGGGAAGAGGCATATGTATCATATATTTTTAAAGTTTTAATTCAAAAACCAATAAGGGGTCCCATTATTGTAGTTTTCTTAAATATGTGTAAAAAATACGGCTAAAGGATCCGATATTGGAGGGATCCGATAAAACGCTGCCATGTCATCATACGTCTAAGACACTGTTAAACTCGGCACGTAGGGAGTCAAACAAAGATCAAGTATGGGGAGAGTCTTACGGACTTGTGGTCCAAACTTCAACTGTGTCGATATATTTACGGCGAGCTCGAACTCCATAACCTACATTGAAACCTATTGTTAAGTAAAATAGTATTATCTCTATATATGATGCATGCTCGTGATGTGTGTTCATAGCATCAATACATCCTAATAAATAAGACAATGCTAAATAAACATAAAACTAAACATCCAACATGCAAAATGAGACATAATAAAATAAATAAATAAATAAATAAATAAATAAATAATAAATTAACAAATACACAAATGAATAAATAAATAATAAATACATGAAAATAATAACACTCTAATTATAAAGTAATAATATAATTGTGCTACATAAACACACGACTAAGGAGGAGTAAATATCACATATAGTCATGCTTACTTGTGCTAGTAAGTATATAAATAATTATTCTATAAATAAATAAATAAATAATTTGTTAATTTTAATTAATCATGAATAATAATAGAATGGTTATTTAATAAGGAATACATAATTAAATACAAATAAATAATAACATGCACGTAACGAACAAATAAATAAACAAACAAAGAAATAAATAATATATATATATATATATTATTTATTTCTTTGTTTG
>JAVDBV010048999.1:0-15444 GCA_032619315.1 Piper longum | reverse complement strand
GAACTGTGCCATGATCTTGGAAGTGGGGGAGCCAAACTAGATATCTCACGCCAAGTAGGTTGTTTTGCGTCCAAGTCAAGAATGAAAACATCATTCAATAAACCTTGCCTACCACAACCCCCAAATACAACCAACCAAGAACCATTCACGCATGACAGTGTATGCCCCCATCTGCCGGGCGGCGGAGAGCTAACCTTAACATGCCGCCATTCGGGTTTACTTGCATTCAAATCCAAAACAAATGTGTCATTCATGGGTTGCATATTAACCCCTTCCCCACCAAAGAGTACGACTCGGTTTCCGACAGCACAAGCACTAAAATTGCAACGAGAAGGTTCTACTGCTCCACCAACAGTAAATTTTCTCCATGCTGCAGCCTCAAGGGTAGTTAGCTCCCTAGCCAGCTGACCCCATCCAAGTTGCTTAGCGCCCGTAACAGTTTCTAAGGCCCAAGTTGCTTCCTGACCCCATGCATTTTGACAAACCATTCTCCACAACTCTTCATCCTTTGTCAGTACATAGAGCCGTTTACAAACCAATCCAACAGCTGCAATATCTCTGGGACTTAGCCTAGCAAATACATTTTGACAAAGCACTTCATCGCTAATCTGTAGTAGCCAACAGTATTCACGGCCAATACTTCCTCGACAGGTTAAAACTGGACGATATGAAGATAGATCAGAAAGATGTTGCTCAGTTGATCTAGCACGCTCCTTCGCAGAAGAACCATGTAATGGACCCAAGTCGATGTTTGCTTCTGTATAAAACTGGATGCCAATAACATGAGTAATCACATCATCGTCTCCATATATTGGGGTTAATCTCAGCTTGTTCATCAGCGGGGACCCATCTTTTCTGAAGTTCAACAAATCACCCCTGAATTCAACACCAGCCTCCATACATCTCCGAATTTCAGAAACAATTGTGGAGTCAACTAATGGATGTCTTCTTTGAGCAAACGGACCTCGGCATTGCAAGAATCGGCTGAAAAGTTTAAAAAGAAAATGTATCAAAATTAACATTCAGAATATTGTAGTATTAGAATCAAATTTATAAGCCAAGAACCTGCTTGTAGAAGTTAGTGAACAAAAACATAAATATGATATTGAAATATATTAAACCCACTAATCAGCCTGTGGCAAGACCCAAGGATAAAGAAAATATTTCCAATAGACCATGAAACATAGTTACCATCAGCATGATTATATTTCACAAAGGGTATAATTTAGAAATACAAATGACTAGCTTTTCCTACCAATTACCCAAGACTAAACTATGGCACATTTGTTCTGGTAAGATGTCTGACAATGAAAATACTGAGAAATTCAACAAATAACCTTTGCACAATTTATAATAACACTGGTTTTAAGAAGTATAAAATTTTGATATTTTATTTGAATGCTCAATGCTTAATTGGGTACACCACCACACCAGCCTTAGCAGTTCTAATCAATAACCTCAGAATCAACAAGTAATGAAACCACAGACATATTATCATTCAAGCTTTACATCCCATTATATGGTAATAAGAAGAAGAAAAAAAAAACGGTAGTCAAAGTGCTAGAATATCAATTCAACCATATATTTTCGAGATTGCTATCCAAAATCATGAACCAGGATCAGTTTTTTGAGGATATCACACTGAGATTGAACATCTCAAAAGAACCGGATACAGAAATTGAGGAATAAAACAAACATGAAAAAACTTTTTTCCAGTAGCCACATTCAGTTCCTGATTGACAAGCATGAGCTGCTCCACGGATTTTCCCTCATGATTGTATATGTTTTGAGTGTTTGATTTTAACTATCATTGGTGGCGAGAAATTTTCATTAAGGTTCCGTTTGGTTGACATGAAAATAATGTAAATGAAAAAATAATTTCAAAGGAAATGGAAATACAATGAAATGAAATGACATGAAAATTTCAAAGATCTCTTCTACATGTTTGGATAGTAGGAAAATAAAATGAAAATGAAATATTTCTTCTCATGTCTGTCACCCAAAAGTTTCCCTAATTTCTTTAGCTTTCCACATGAAAAAGTTACTTTGTAAAATTTTACATAGACTTGCTTTGACTGAAAATAAATTTCTAAACAATCAAACATAAAGAAATGTTTTATTTCCAGATTTTACATTTCTTTCATATGATTTCAGGACAACCAAACAAACCCTAAGTAGCAAACTAGATACAACATCTTTTACAGAATTTGTTACTAGCCATGTATGTTTAGCATGCTGCCATTTAAGATGAGATTTAATAGAAAGGCAAGCTAGCAGTAACCCAAATAACATTTTCAGCATTTTGACAACCCACACGACTTTCTCCCCAAGATGTTTGCATCAAGGTTTCCCATTTCGGATATCGGTATCTTGTCGGTCATTCCTCTTGGAGGCATTTCGGATAAATGTCAGAGAAATATCGGAGATGTTTGGAAATTGATCGATATAGGTAAATTAGGATTATAATATATAGATAGACAAAACTATTTCAATAATATTACACAAATAAACACACATTAGTCAAATATATTATAAGTCGTCATATTTCAAAACTTAACCATTATTCATGAAATTATTAATTAAAACCTACGTATAATAAATATAATAAAATATCAATAGATTATTAATAGTATAAAAAATAACTGTTCAACATTTCATACTACTATTTCAATAATAAATAATAAACCAATCAATCACACAATTTGATAATCAATTTAAATCACAAACTAATTGATTCTATTAACAAAAGTATTTTTTAGTCAATCCCAATCACAATAAAGTAGATACTGCTTTCATCTAATTGCTGCCATCTCAACTGCAGTCTCTAGGAAACTAAAAACACACAAGTGATGACGAACAACATTCTCACAGCCATGAGACAAATTTCAATAGAAAGTAAAATTCATCAGCTTCCGGGTGCATAATTTAGTTCAACCAAAAATTAAAGCAACTATACATGCTGCAAGCCATGATTGTAAATTCAGTGAACAATAAGTCGCAGAAAATTTTTTCGTTGTTGCATGTTGCGCAATTGCTAGAATCTGCTATTTAGGTTGCTGAAACGAGACATCAAATGCAGGAAATAAATAAATAAATACAACTTGGTCCCCTAAAAACAATTGCCAAATTTGGAAGAAACAACAATCTGCTCTTTCTGGTTCAGCAAGATGGTGAGATGAATTAAAGCATCACAGATATATCAGTAGAGATGAAAAAACCATTTTGGCAGCAATGACTGGTAGTTGATGGTTGATATAGACTAGTCTGTCAGTTAACTAGATATATGGATGAGGGTTAAGGCTTGTTCCAATCGATCAAACTAACAAACTCTCTACACGATTCATGGACATGATGAACATCACAATGTCCCCCACAAAACAGGAGCAATTCCTCCTGAATAAAAACCAAGTAATCATATGCGCTATGTGTCACATGCATATAATTCTTTATTGTGGATTGGTGGTTTTCTTAATAAAGAGTGGTTGTGGTAACAAATATTCAGAGTAACACTCGTAAGGATTATTTGCGCAAAAAGAAATGCCGACATATTCCTCTCTTAGCCCCCCAAAACATCTAAACCAACGTCTCTCAAAAGTAGTCAAATTATTTCCTGGCAGACCATGAAATTTCCACTGACAGCAATAAGCAAAGCCCAGAGGGATCCTCAGCCTAATAGCTAGACCAAAAATTGCATTCACAGTGCATATAATAATCCGTCTAAATTACCTCCAACCATTAATGCTTCCAAGACAATCCATTTCCACTTCGTAGCAGCCTCAATTTCAAACAGCAAGCTAAATAGCTAGGCAAATAGCATTCACAATGCGGATAATATTGGCTAGAACTACATCCTGCAAGTTCCCTACCAAATATTTCTCCAAGACAATTAATTTCCAATTCGTAAAAGCCCTAAATTCAATCATCACGCTAAATAAACTCATATCCTTGGTCATATCAGCGAAGCACAGTCTCTCAACGATTGATTGCGCATTTCCATGGTTCTACCCCCACGATCAACACCAAAAAAAAAGAACCCCCACCAAATTGGAACCAAAAGAAAAAAAAAACATACCAATTCCGGCCAAGGACCTCGTCGGCGCGGTAGCCAGTGACAAGCTCGAACCCGGTGTTGACGTAGATGAGGGGGTGATCGTGTTCGAGCGCATCGGTGACAACGAACCCGCAAGGCCCCGACTGGAGGAGGCTGCCGATGGTGAAGGAGAAGGGGCCGCCGTCGTTGAGCAGGAAACCCTCGTCCTCGCCGCTGTGGTCGGAATCGCTGTCCCACTCCATCCAATAGGTGGCAGAGAGCCTCAACCCATGAATCCGGCGACGGCGCCAGCGGCGGGGGTTGGGTGAGAGGAAGAACGAGTGGAGAGGAGGAGAGGGGAAATGAGTTGGGTTGGGGTTGGGGTTGGGGTTGGAAGGGTTAAAGCGCAAAACGAGGAGACGAAACCGACCTTGGCCCAACACCATCACTCCCAACTCCTTCCCCTTTGATATTTTATTTTTCTCTTTTTATTTAGTTATTTTACAAAGCAATTTATTTTTAACTAATATAACAATAAAAATTTTATCTTCTTTTTCTCCTCTTATTTATTAGTCTTATTATTATGCCATTCTATTTTTTTGAAAAAAATATTTAACTAATATAACAATAAAAATATTATTATGAGTTGAATTTATTTTTTCATGTATAATATTTTTATTAAATGGGGAGACAAAACCAATATTTGTCCACACTTATAACTCCCCTCACTCCTTCCCTTTTATTTTATTTTTTTCAAAAATAATTAATTTTAATTAATATAACATACTATTCATCTTATTATTATGTCATTCTATTTGTATTTTTTAAAATATTTTAAACTAATATAACAAGAAAAATCTTATGATGAGTTGAATTTATTTTTTTATAGATAATATTTTTATCAAATCGGGCAAAGAGACTGAACTTCGCCCACCACTATGACTCCCCTGCCACTCTTCCCTTTGATATTTTCTTTTTTTTTTATTTATTCATTTATTATAATGTGTATTTTTTCAAAAAAAATATTATTTTTAAATAATATAACAATAGAAGTCTTATTTCTTTTTTCTCCCCTCATTTATTCATCTTAATATTATGCCACTATATTTTTTTTACAAATAAAATTATTTTAAACTAATATAACAATAGAAATCTTGTTATTAGTTGAATTTATTTCTTTATAAATAATATTTTTATCAAATGGGGAGACGAAACCGACCTTTGCCCAATGCTATCACTCCTCCCCACACCTTTCCCTTGATATTTTTTTTATTCTTTTATTTATTCATCTTATTGTTATATCAGTGTATTTTTTTCAAAAAATAATTTTTTTAACAAATACAACAATAGAAATCTTATTTTCTTTTCTTCTCTCATTTATTCATCTTATTATTATGTCACTATATTTTTTTAAAGTAAAAATATTTTTAACTAATATAATAACAATAAAAATCTTAATATGAGTTGAATTTATTTTTTTATAGATAATATTTTTATCAAATAAGGAGAAAAAACCAACCTTTGCCCACCGCTATGACTCCCCCCCCACTCTTCCCCTTGATATTTTCTTTTTCTCCATTCATCTATTCATCTTATTATTATGTAATTGCATTTTTTTTAAAAATATTATTTTTAAATAATATAACAATTGAAATAATATTTTCCTTTTCTACCCTCATTTATTCATCTTATTATTATGTCACTGTATATTTTTAAAATATAATTATTTTTAACTAATATAACATTAAAAATCTTATTATTAGTTGAATTTATTTCTTTATTAATAATGTTTTTATCAAATAGAGAGACGAAACTCACCTTTGCCCACCGCTATGACTCCCCCCCTCCCCCCACTCCTTCCTTTGATATATTCTTTTTCACCTTTTATTTATTTATATTATTATTATGTCATTGTATTTTTTTTCAAAAAATATTTATTTTTAATTACTATAACAATAGAAATCTTATTTTCTTTTTATCCTCTCATTTATTCATCTTATAACTATGTCACTTTAATTGTTTTTAAACAAAATTATTTTTAATTAATATAACAATAGAAATATTACTCTGAGTTGAATTTATTTTTTTATAGATAATATTTTTATTAAATGGGGAGACGAAACCGATCTTTGCCGTCCACTATGACACCCACTCCTTTCCCTGGATATTTTATTTTTCTCCTTTCATTTATTCATCTTATTATTATGCCATTGCATTTTTTTCAAAATTTTTTAAACTAATATAACAACAAAAATCTTATTTTCTTTTTCTCCTCTCGTTTATTCATCTTATCATTATGTCACTATATTTTTTTTCATTTTTTTTTTACTAATAGTTAATATAAATCTTACAATGAGTTGAATTTACTTTTTTATAGATAATATTTTGATCAAATGGGGAGACGAAAATGACCTTTGCCCACCACTATAACTCCCCCTCGGTCCTTCCCTTTGATATTTTCTTTTTATCCTTTCATTTATTCATCTTATTATTATGTCATTGTATTTTTTTTCAAACAAAATTTATTTTTAACTAATATAACAATTCAAAATCTTATTTTCTTTTTCTCCTCTCATTTATTCATCAGTATTATGTCACTCTATTTATTTTTCAAAAAAATATTTTTAACTAATATAACAATAAAAATCTTATTATGAGTTGAATTTTTTTATAGAGAACATTTTTGTCAAATAGGGAGATAAAACTGACCTTTGTTCCCGGTTGAGACTTCCCCCCACTCCTTCCCCTTGATATTTTATTTTTCTCCATTTATTTATTCATCTTATTTTTATGTCATTGTATTTTTGTCAAAAACTAATTAATTTTAACTAATATAACAATAAAAATATTATTTTATTTTTCTCATCTCATTTATTCATCTTATTATTATGTCACTCTATTTATTTTTGAAAAAGAAATTTTAACTAATATAATAATAGAAATCTTATTATGAGTTGATTTTTTTTTAGATAATATTTTTATCAATTGGGGAGACGAAACCGACCTTTGCCCACCACTATGACTCCCACCCACTCCTTTTCTTTGATATTTTATTTTTTTTCCTTTCATTTATTCATCTTATTATTATGTCATTGTATTTTTCTTTCAATTTTATTAAACTAATATAATAATAGAAATCTTATTTTCTTTTTCTCCTCTCATTCATTCATCTTATTATTATGTCACTATATTTAAAAAAAATTATTTTTTGCTAATATAATAATAGAAATCTTCTTGTGAGTTGAATATATTTTTTTCTAGATAATATTTTGTTCAAATGGGAAGACAAAACTGACCTTTGCCGATTGCTGTTACTACCCCCTACACCGCCTTGATATTTTCTTTTTCTCATTTTATTTATTCATCTTATTATAATGTCACTGTATTTTTTTTATCAATTTTTTTAAACTAATATAACAAGAGAAAACTTATTTTCTCCCACCGCTATGACTTGCTCCTACTTCTTCCCCTTGATATTTTATTTTCACCTTTCATTTATTCATATTATTATTATGCCATTTTATATTTTTTTTCAAAAAGTAATTATTTTTAACAGATATAACAATAGAAATCTTAATTTCTTTTTCTCCTCTCATTTATTCATCTTATTATTATGTCATTGCATTTTTTTGAAAAAAAATATTTTAACTAATATAACAATAAAAATCTTATTATGAGTTTAATTAATTTTTTTATTGATAATATTTTTATCAAATCGGGAGACGAGACCGACTTTTGCCCACCGCTATGGCTCCCCCCAACTCCTTCCCCTTGATATTTTATTTTTCTCTTATCATTTATTTGTCTTATTATTATTTAATTGTTTTTTCAAAAAAACTATTTTTTACGAATATAATTATGGAAATCTTATTTTATTTATCTCCTCTCATTTATTCATCTTATTATTATGTCAATGTATTTTTTTTCAAATTTTTTTTAAACTAATATAACAATAGAAAGTTTATTATGAGTTGAATTTATTTTTTTATAGATAACTCTTTTGCCAATGCGGAGACGAAATGGACCTTTACCCACTGCTATGCCTCCCCCCCACTCCTTCCCCTTGATATTTTTTTTCTCCTTTTATTTATTCATATTATTATTATGTTGTTGTTTTTTTTCAAAAAATAATTGTTTTTAATTAAAAATAATAAGAGAAATCTTATTTTCTTTTTCTCCTCCCATTTATTCATCTTATTATTATGTTGCTCTATTTGTTTTTCAAATAAAAATTATTTTTACTTAATATAATAATAAAAATCTTATTATGAGTTGAACTTCTTTTTTATAGAATATTTTTATCAAAAGGGGGGGCGAAACCAACCTTTGCCCACCGTTACGACTCCCACCCACTCCTTCCCCTTGATTTTTTTCACCTTTAATTTATTCTTCTTATTATTATATCATTGTATTTTTTTTAAAAAAATTATTTTTATATAATATTATTAAACCCCAACTTTAGGTAAGGGTTTTACCTGCTTATAGTTATCTGGTTCGGAAGAGTCTCGAGTTAGTTCAGACGAGTTCGAGCAAAACTAATTTTAAGAATATAAGCATGAGGCCTAGATGACTATATGAGCAAGTTATAGAGGCCGAGTATACCTCAGTGTATACATGAGGTATACATATAATTTTTATGAGTTAGCGAGGATTTTAGGCCCAGATCTAGACCGTTTCAGCATTTAGCATCCGTTTGGGATTTTTTGAGTATTTCATTTGCATGCAGCATAGTAATTTTGAATCATTCGATTGTGCCCCTGTAGGCCCATATTGATTAAGTTCAAAGTTTGAGGCACATTTAACATTCTTGCCTCGTTTCCCATCTATTGAGTCATTTTTAAAACATGACTCAGTTTTGACTTTCGGCGGTTTCGATCCGAGCTTTTCATCTATATGTATATTGCATATACCTATAAGTAGGCCCCATTAAGCCGCGAGTTGTCGAGCATCCATATTGTGCCACAAGATCTGAGGTGTACACACAACCCTAACTCCACCCATTTATTCTAGAGATGTCCCTCGATTTTGAATGTTTCCACTATTATCACCGCCATCGCTTTGGCTTGCCGCAGGATCGGTAAAGTAGGCCCCATTAAGCCACGAGCTATCGAGCATCCAGATCATGCCACCAGATCTGAGGTGTACACTCAACCCTAACTCCACCCATTTATTCCATAGATGTCTCTCAATTATGAATGTTTCTACTATTATCGCTGCCACTGCTTTAACTTGCCACCGGCGAGACCCCGGCTCTCCTCCGGCCACTGGATCGTTATAACTGTGACCACCTCGCGGTCAGCCATCGGCCTGTACCCACCATCACCTTTGGTGCCGCCGCATTTGCCGTCGGCCACCGAGTTTTTATCATTATTCATCACTGCCACTCCTATGGGTGCTAAATAAGCAAGCGAGCTGAGCTCGACTTGTGTTCGAGCTCGGCTCGAATAGTTCGAAGTTAGTTTGAACTTGACTCGAGATCAAACGAGTTTTAAACATACATGATTGAGCTTGACTCGAATATTTTTTATGTGTTCGAACTTGACTCAAGCTCGAATAAACTTAAATTGTTTAATTTTTTCAAGCCCAAACCCAGCTCGTTCGTGAGCAATTGGCGTAATTTGAACCCACAACCTTGACCAAGGGTTAAGGACTTAAATACCTACCATCTCAACTATCTCACTTCTTTGCTAGTCTATTGTAGATAAATAAATATAACTAGTTACAATTAAACTTATTAATATATATATATATATAATATAAAAAAATTATATTATTATATTATTTTATCGAGTCGAGTTCGAGTTATAACCTAGTCGAGTTGAGTCGAACACGACCTTGCTCAAGCTCAGCTCGAAGGATTCGAGTTCGAGTTTGAGCATTTAAATGTCGAGTTTCGAGTCGAGTCGAACCGAGCCGAACACCAAATGCTCACGAGCTAGCTCGCTCAATTAACAGCCAAGCCACCGCCACCCTTTTGGGCCGTTTTCCGGTCCGGCGAGCTATCACTGATCGATCTGACCACCCCGATGACATCCCCCATCTAGATCTATATTTTGAGACCACTCATGACCAACGCTACGACCACAATTGCCGTCGGCGAAGTCACTACACCCGGCGGTGATCTGCATCCTTTCACGGCTGTTTTCCAACCAGCCAGTGGCCATACTCCACCGACCATCACTACCAACATGCTCCTCATCGCATGGGCCGTCGATCTCGACTGGCGAAAACACCAGTCACGTCGCCATCGGCATTTTCCAGTGATGGTTAGTGGCTGCCTCGTCCGGCCCATTTGCCTAGTTCGTGGTCCGCCTTCCCACCAAGTTAACCCAACCCATTTTTCTTAGTTAACCCAGACCGGGTTGGTTTAGCTATTTTTGTTTGGTTTGGTTCAGCTCATTTTCGAATTGTTCTTACACCGTTTTCAGTAATTCGAGAACTTCTATTTTAGTTTAGATACATATTCATATGATTTAGCATGATTGGATTTTATGATTTATTTATTTATTTATTCATTATTAATTAATTATCTCTATTTATATGTTTATTATATATGATGAATGTTTACATGATCATTTGTTATAATTAACATTATATTTACTTATGTATATTATTCTTATTATGTGTACTAAATTGTGTATATATATATACATGTATTTATTTATTTATTCGTTATGTGTATGTTATTATTTATTTATATTTAATTATGTATACGTGTATTGTATTACTATGATATTATTAATATTCATGATTAATGAGTATTAGGTATTTATTTATTTATTGAATTATTGTTTAAATATTTATTAATTATTTATTTACTAACACGAGTATATATGATATTTGCTCGTGTTTGCATGTATATTTATATAGTATAATTATATTATTATTTTATGATTAGAGTATTGTTCATGTTTATCTATTTATTATTTATCTAATTATCTATAAGTGCATTTTCTAGTTTAGTTATTTATTTATTATTTATTATTATCGTGTCTCGATTTTTGTTTTTTTAATAAATAATAAATAAATAATAAATAAATAAATACACTCACAGATAATTAAGTAAATAATAAATACATGAACATAAATAATACTCTAATCACAAAATAATAATATAAATATACTATACAAATACACTACTAAACACAAGTAAATATCATATATACTCATGTTAGTAAAAATATAAATAATTAAATAACTGAATAATTAACCAAATAGTAATTCAATAAATAAATAAATAATAAAATAGTTAATACTCATTAATCATGAATAAAAATAATAATATCATAGTTATAGAATACAAGAATACATAATTAAATACAAATACATAATAACATACACGCGAATAAATAAAACAATTTAGAAAACATAATAAGACTAATATTCATAATTACATTCAATATTAATAACAAAAAATAATCATGTAAGTATTCATCATATACGATAAATATATAAAAATAAATAAATAAATAAATAAACAATAATGAATAAATAAGTAAAAAAATAAAAATACTCATAACATTAAAATATGCTAAATAATGTGAATATAAATCTAAACTAATATAAGGGTTCTCAAATTACCAAAAATGGTTGAGAAACAATAAAAAACTGGTTGAATCAGACTGAACCGAACTGAACTAGACCGAACCGAATGGGCTAAAATAACCTGATCTGGGCTAACTAGAAAATGGGCTAGGTTGACTGGGTGGACCTGAATTAGACAATGGACTCAGACATGGATTGACGGGCTGGTGAACAAGATCAAGAGGCAGAGGCGGACGTGAATGCAGGTGGCAGACGCAGTCACGGGTAAACATGCCAAATAGAGGGTAGCAGTGCCCGTTGCAAGAAAACGCCAACTGCAGCACGACTAGGGTTGCCGCCAGTCGAGATCGATAGCCCATGCGACAAAGATCATGATGGTTATGGTGATCGGCTGAGTTAGGTTGGAAAGGGGAGGTATCGCCGCCGGGTGGAGTGAAGTTGCCAGCGACAATTGCGGCAGTAGCCGTGGGTGATCTCAAAATGGAATCTCGACGAGGGGAAGCTGTTGGGGTAGTCGGATTGGATGATGGTGGTTCATCGGCAGCGGCGGCGATGAACAATGATAAAAACTCGGTCGCTGATAGCGATTGTGGTGGAGCCGATGGTGACAGTGGGTACGGACTGATAGCCAGTTATGAGGTCGTCACAGTCGTACCGATCCGGTGGCAAGAAGAGGGTCAGTGTCTCACCAGTGATGAGCCAAACTGGTCACTGCAATAATGGTGGAAAACTCAAAAAATCAATATAAATATTTGAAATATCAATGGGAGAAAATTAGGGTTGATATGAATGGCTCAGACCTTGCCACGTAGTGTGATCTAATATCCGATAACTCGTGGTCTAGTGGGACTCACCTGTAGGTATATGCAAAATGTATATGGACGGAAAGCTCGGATCGAGAACGTCCAAAGTCAAAACTGACTCGAGTCTTGAAAGTGCTCTATAGGCGAGAATCGAGGCAAGAAAGCTAAATGAGCATCGAACCCTAAACTCAATCAAGCTAGGCCCATGGGGGCTCAATCGAGTAATTTGAAATTCCTATACTACATGCAAATGAAATACCTAGAAAATCTTAAACGGATACTAAATGCTACAACGGCCTAGATCTAGGCCTAAAACCGTAGCTAATTTATAAAAAACATCATTTATATACCCCATGTATACATTGATAATTCATTGTCTGTTGTATCTATCATATTCATGTTAGATATACTCAGCTACCATAACATGCCCATATGGCCGTCTGGGCCCATACTCATATTCTGAAAATTTTTCTAGGTCGAGTTTGCTCAAACCCACTTAATATTGTTCCGAACTGGACAAACTATAAGTGGGCAAAACTCTTACCCGAAGTTGGGGTTTTACACGGAGACTTGCTTGATGTGCGGGGGTGTATTTAGTACTTATTAATAACATATATTAAGAATATACAAAATTATTTTTATATTTATTATGATATTATAATTAAATAAAAATAATAAATATTATTTATATTTTATCAAAAAATATAGTTAGACACAAATATTAATTAATTTAAATTCTTATAACTAAATATAATTTTAATATTTATAATAATTAGAATTATACTCTCATTTTTAAATAATAAATAACAGTATGTAAATAAATATAAAAAATGTTAAAAATATAAATTGAGTATATACTGCTAAATAATAAAATTTAATTTGAATATGACTAATCGTGTACAAACCTGTCTAAGAAATTCTTTCCAAATAAACGTCGTCAACACCATTCCTATTCTATGAGAAGAAAAATTGAGGATAAAATGAGGTTGGTGAAGATTTTAAGCCATCAAATATGGAACCATCCAAAGGGGAAGAATGGAAGCTTGAATTCTATAACTACTCTATGACAAATCTATGAGAGTATGGGGCTTTTATGCTAAAAAAACAAGGGCTCGTGTAGAGAAAAATAAAAAAAGAGGAAAAGGAAGAAGGAAGAATAAGAGAAGGGAAGAAGAAAGAGGAGGAGCCCCCTCGCCGGAGCAACACCTCTAGCGACACCCTAGTCCACTAATGCAGACATTGGAGTGGCCCTGACACAACCTAGCCAAGAGCTACCATCTGTAACAACCATGCTCGTCGAAAAAGTCGGGAGAGAAGTGCTACTCCAAAAAAGGTACAAGTCTCTCCAACACCTTTCCACCCACCGTTCAACCATACAAGGTCGCTTCTAGCCAAGCCACTCCCACCACTGTACTACTCTCATAGCCGTCAACAAACCCAAGTTGAGAGACACCGCCAGAGGGACCCCAAGTCGCTGGAAAATAGCTGAAAAAATGCCCTTCAAAGTAGTAATGCAAAAAAGTTCATAGAATGCTCTTCCACCGTCCTCTCCTCAACATCAAGAATAAAGCCCAACTGAGATCTATTAGAGAGGAAGTCACCCTCTCCGAAAAAATCACCCAAAAAAGGCTCACAAGAAAAGTGCATCAACAGAATGCCACCATCTTTTCAGCCTCCATCCAGCCGACCGGAGCTACCACAGGACAAGAAGAAGTCTACATTTTGTTCCTATCATCACCGGTTCCAAAAAAAAAGTCAAGTCCCGCCCCAATAAGCCATTGTAGTCGTCCAAAAACAGCAATAAAGCTCGACCAAAAATCAGTTATCCTAGAACTTTCTAGCACCACTGCCGTTGATCGAATGCATCGTTGTCCATCGGATCATGAACAAAATCTTTATTGATCCAATAAATGCTGATTCGGGCTGTCACCCCTCGCCTCATATGCCGTAAAAATAGTTGTCGAAGCCCTCAAAGTCGGCGTTGCACCACCGCTGTGGCAGGGTCCATCGGGTCCATTTACATCTGTCCATGTTGGCTTCCCCGTTGTCGACCGCGATCTTGACCAAACCCAAACCCCTGACCCACCCATGATAGAAAACCCGATTGGCACATCGTGCACCAACTGCAAACTGGCGCACGCTGTACACCATTCGACCTAGTCCAACATTTATTTATTCTGAACCAACCCAAAACGGTATGTTTCAGTCCATTATTATTCGAAAAATAATTTGAAGACTTTCCGGACCTTGGATCGAGACAAAACTTATTAGCCTACTATTTTTGGATGCTCTTCTGAAGATTTGAAGATAAGAAAGTGATGAAGTAGGGTATTGGAGTTAAAGCTATAAAAGGTGAATTAATTCAAAAAGCGACAAAATTTATTATTTTGTGTAAAATTTAAAATCAAAGAAAAAAATAATGAATTCGTGATTATCAAGCCACCGTAGAGCAACTTAAGGATTCGAATTGAACCCTTAGATTTTTATTCCTTGTTTGCTGTATTTATTTTTATTTAATCTTTTTAATCGCACGATTTATTTGCACAGTAAAGGGACCTTTGGTCCCATTAATCCACTCATCTAACCTGACACGAAGCGAAGCATGATTGTGCAAGCAAAAATCCTATAGTGGGATTGAATTATAGTAGAATATTTTCTTAATAATTAACTATATAAATTATAATTTTGAATTAATTAAATATTAAGAGGCGTCAAAATAATTGTGGGTTCAAAATTAACCACGACACAAGAAAAAAATGAAATACGATAAGAGTAAAAAATTGCAAAATACTTTAATATAAAGAGATTGAAATATAAAAATAATATAACGTACTAAAATCTTAATCAATCAAAATGAACCAAGCTTACTATCCCTCACCCCATAGTTTAACTCCACCTATCTCATTATGTCTAATGATAAATGAGACATTTTTTTATTTCTAAAACAGACCTTTAAAATTATAAATTATCTGTTCATATTTAATGGCAGAATTATAAATCAGATTCCTCACCTAGGTGAGCAGTCTGATTTATAATTCTGCCATTAAATATGAACAGATAATTTAT
>JAVDBV010048998.1:0-11727 GCA_032619315.1 Piper longum | reverse complement strand
GGTTGGTCTGGTTCAGCTTGGTTCGGTCCGGTTCAGCTCATTTTTAGACCGTTTTCGTCCGTTCTTGTGCCGTTTTCGGTAATTCGAGAACTTCTATATTAGTTTACATGCATATTCACATGATTTAGCATAATTAGATGTTATGATAAATTTTCTTTAAATGTTATTTTAATTAATTATTTATTCATTATTTATTTATTTATTTATATTTATATGTTTATCATATATGATAAATGTTTATATGATTATTTGTTATTATTAACATTATATTTACTTATAAATATTTGTCATTATGTGTGTGTGTATATATATATATGTATATATTATTTTATTTTATTTTGTTTATTTGTTCATGATGTGTATGCCATTATTTATTTATATTTAATTATGTATTGTTGTGTTGTACGACTATGATATTATTAATAGTCATTATTAATTAGTATTAACTATTTGTTTACTTATTTATTTAATTATTGAATTGTAATAGATTTATTTATTTATTTATATTTTTACTAACACGAGTCTATGTAAAAACTTTACGAAGTAACGTTTTTTTATGAAAAAGAAATTAAGTGAAATTTTGGAAGATGCATGCACATGGGAAGGATATTTCATTTTCATCTTATTTTTCTATTAACCAAATATATAAGTAATTTTTTTATAATTTTTATATCATTGTATTTCATTGAATTTCTATTTTTATGATTTTTTTATTTACATTATTTTTATGCCAACCAAACGGACCCTAAAAAACACACACACACATGCACACAAACACACACACACACACACACACACACACACACACACACACACACACACACACACACACACACTGTAACAACCCGTTTCGGTTCACTTGTGAACCAACCCAGAAGTGCCACCGGCAACCGAACCGTTCGCTAATCTACTAGATTTGGTTAAGCTGACTTGGATCTACCCTTGGCATCTTAAAACAGAGATGCAACATGCAAAGCATGGATGAGATGCTTGGGCTCTAACATTGTTCTACATGCATAACAAGAATATGCAAACAAGTACACGAAGAAAACAAACAAACAAAAAGTTCAAAAGATATATCTAGTTTTGAAAATGAAATAGACAGACTCACCCTTAAAGTTCAATAGGGGAATTGCATAAGCAATCGACAAGAGAGGGATGTAGTGATTGCCAGATTAGCTGAAGTTCAAATATAGATTTAGCAAAACCAAGAGGAATTCAGGCGAGAATTTTAGGCAAGGCAGAGCAAGTAATAGATGCTAGACCTCTCTGAGATTTTGACCAAAAGTAACAACACCCTAGACCGTATCAGCTAGAGCAAGGAGCACAACAGAGACGTCGAACAGAAGTGTCAGTCACTATGACAACTACAGACGGCCAAGTTCAGAGCAACAGATCAACTTTCTGTCAAAGCTACCAATATCATCATGGAGATGAATATAAAGTAGGCATGAATGTATGCTATAGTTGCGGCCTACCAGGGCATGCAACTTGTCTAACTGGCCAAACCCAACAGGTGATAGTCCCAGCACCTCCACAGAGACTTGCACTCCCCGCCCCCTAGCAGCAACCACAACAAAGAGGCCAATAGGTCCAAGGTCAAGGCCAGAGAGGCGGAGACCAACAACCACCAAGATAGCAGCAGAAGGGAGAGAACCAGAGAGGGTACATAGCTACAGAACAAGCTAGACAACAGAGGGGTAGACAAAAGGTACCGCTAGCTCAGGAACTAAGGTAACAAAATTAGGTAGTACCACCAGCAGTATCTCCGCCCCAGCACAGCAGCAGCCATCGAGGATGTATGCAGCCACAGTGGCAGAGGCACTTGAGGACATGCCAGTTGTGACAGGTATGCTTCCAGTAGGCTTTGTACCTGCATCCGTCTTATATGATTCTGGCTGTACACACTTTTATTTCCTATAAGCACACAAGTAGAATTGGATGTAAGATAGAATAGTTAAGACGTTCACTACTAGCATCCAATCCCGCTGGTATTGTGATAACTATGGGTGAGTGTGTGCGTAATGTCCCTGTTGAGATTCAACAATGACAACTTGTAGCTAATTTGATATTGTTCAAACTACAAGGATTTGATGTGATATTTGGGATGAACGGGATGTCCAAGTAAGGAGCTGTGATATATTACCGAAGAACGACAGTGACTTTTTGTCATGGAAGTTGTAACGACTTGCCTGTTTTGAGCCACGAGCCAAGTGTTACTATACGAAACTAAATATCTAATAAATTAATTTTCTTTTAATTTTTAATATTTTAACATAAAATATTAACTCGGAATAATCCAAGCCTCATGAATCGAACAAAAATCTCACTGTCATGCAAAGAATAGTCCAATAATAGAGTCTTCCAACTGTCCCGACTCTACCTATCCTTCCATGCTCATACCTGCGGAGGCAATTCGGCATTAGTGATAAAAACTCTAAGTCATATAATTACAAAAACAAGTTAATATATTCCATAACATCATTAATTCAACTTTTAGTGATTATGAGCTTATGCTGAGCTCATAATATGCTGGGAGGGTGGCCGCCCATCTAGCTACAATCTCATGTATGCGCACACACGCTATGTAGCCCTCGGCATGTACTTACCAATATTTACCATTGACTTACCCCCTCGGTATCACAAGTGCATAATGACCAGTCTTGCGCCATTGCGCTTGGTCACCCCTTTTGTCATGGGAGCAGGTATTTAATCTTTCAAGAATTTTGTAGGTGCTGCCTCGAGTTGGACTGAGTCAATTTGTTGACCCTGGTTACGCTCGGCGCATGGTGGTCAAATGTGCTTAGGTTGACCAAGACTCCCAAATACGAATATATGACATTTTGTGGGTGATGCCTCGTCTCAAAGACTCCAAATTATGAATATATGACATTTTATTGGTGCTGCCTTGTGTCAGATTGAGTCAATTCATTGACCACGGTTTTGCGCGGCGCATGTTGGTCAAATGTGAACTTAGGCCAACCAAGACTCCCAATTAGGAATATATAACAATTTGAGTAATTAACGGACCAAGAATTTTGATGAGCCATCCACACTACGATGCATATGACACGTGATCCTAATATGAATGCAACTTCTTTAAAGTCTACCCTTTGTATGCCACATGTGCTTACAAGCTATCAAGATGATGTTTTTATTTAACATCAACGAAATTTTCCTCTATATAGAAGAAAATGTGTAGAATTCAAGAAGTCTCTACATTAAATTTTTATAGAAAAAAACGTAATCACACATAACTATATTAAAAACCAACCATTTTGTGATAACGAAAAGTCAAAACTAACCATCGAGTTAATGCGAATGGGTGTCTAATCGCACTTCCAACTCCCAACTCCCAAGTCCCAATCCTAATCAATAAATTTTATTTAAAACCATCCATAAATATCATTGTACCGATAAACTAAAGATCATAATTGATAATTTATGACATTAATTCCCAAGAAATAATTTAATTATATAATATTTAAGATTTTCTCTAAGATTTATAAAACCCTAAATAAAATACAAATTATTTTCATAGTTTTACAGAAGTCATCACTTTTTCTTCCGAGGTTAGGGTAGAGAAAGAGAACAAGGATGGATATCCTATCAGAATACAATAACACAACTAGACAGAGGCATTGAACTTGTAATGGCAACATTGGTTTTGGCTGATTAGAGTGGTTCAATGGACAAGCCAAGCATTGAAGAGATTCCAGTGGTTAGAGATTTCACTGACGTATTCTTAGAGGGGATTACTAAATTGCTGCGAGACAGAGAGGTTGACCTTGCCATCAAGCTGAAGCCTGGAACAACACCAATTTCTAGAGCTCCATTCAAAGTGGCACCTCTTGCGCTCAAGGAACTAAAGGAGCAGTTACAGACATTGTTGGATTAAGGATTGATCAGGCCGAGTGTTTCCCCATGTGGTGCTCCAGTGTTATTCGTGAGGAAGAAGGATGGAAGCACACGTTTATGCATCGATTATAGGATGCTAAACCATGTGACTAATAAGAATAGATACCCCTTTCCTTGTATTGATTACCTGTTTGATCAGTTGAGCTCAGTAGTTGTCATCTTGAGGATTGATTTGAGGTTAGGATACTACTAGTTGAAGAATAGAGCAGAAGACATTCCGAAGCCAGCATTCAGGACCAGATATGGACACTACGAATTTTTGTTCATGCCTTTTGGATTGACCAATGCCCTAGTAGCATTTATGGACTTAATGAACAAAGTGTTCAGTCCATACCTAGACCAGTTTGTGATCGTCTTCGTACACGACATACTAGTATATTCTTCGTCTAGGGAAGAGAAAGAGCTAGCATCTGAGGATGATGTTGTAGACACTAAGAGAGCATATATTGTAAAGGAAGTTTTCAAAGTACAAGTTTTAGTTGTCAGAAGTGCACTTTATCATCCTTATCATCTCAACATCAGGCATTTCAGTAGATCTAGCCAAGATAGAAGTAGTGGTGCAATGGGAACAGCCAAAGACACCTACAGAGGTTCAGAGTTTCCTAGGCCTAGCTGTATACTGCAGATGGTTTATTTAGAATTTCTCTTTCATAATAGCCCCTTTTACACGGCTGACTAGGAAGGAGGAATGGTTCAAATAGATGGATGAGTGTGAGTGGAGTTTAGGATGCTGAAGGAGAGATTGACTTCGGCTCCTATCCTTATATTGCCTGAGGGAAACGGGGATTTCGTAGTTTACACAGATGCCTCAGGAATTGGCCTAGGTTGTGTTTTGATGGAGAAGGATAAAGTTATAGTCTATGCATCTCACCAACTCAAGGTGCAGCAGTTATATTCGTTCTCAGGATCTGGAGGCACTACTTATATGGAACGACCTTCAGACTTTTGACTGATCACCATAGTATGAAATACATATTCACATAGAAGGATTTGAACAACAGACAGAGAAGATGGTTAGAGATGCTAGTGGAATACGAGATTGACATAGTATACCGCAAGGGCAAGGTGAATGTGGTAGCAGATGCTTTGAGAAGGAAGCCAGGAGTCTCGTGCTCCATAGGATTGGCAGCAGTGTTAGTAATTCAATATACTACGGGCAAGAGATAGTTGGTTGGAATGATGGCGAGACTGACTATTCAGTCAAGTGTACTCAAGCAGATCAGGATTGCATAGGAAGCAGACCCACAATTGAAGCAGTAGTTAGAATAGGGAACACATCAAGAATTGGCTAGAGATGCATATGGGTTAGTCAGACTGAGAGGTTGACTCTTTGTGCCAAATGTTCCAGAGTGTCCTGGACTTCGAAGTGTGATTCGTCACAAAGCTCACACATCGAGATGCTCAGTGCAACTAGGTGGAGTGAAGATGCACCATGATATTCAATGAACATATTAGTAGCCAGGAATGAAGAGAGAGGTATACGACATAGTTGCTAGATGTTTGGTGTGCCAGCAAGTGAAAGCTAAGCATGTATGTCCTAGTGGAACGCTACAGCCATCGGAAACCCTAGAGTGAAAGTAGGAGAGTATAGCATATGACTTTGTAGTCGGTTTGCCTAGGACCCACCAACAGAAGGATGCAATATGGGTCATAATAGATCGACTCACAAAGAGCATACATTTCATACCAATCAGGATGATCACCCAGTGACCACTTTGGCCACGCTATACAAAGACTAGATAGTCAGGCTACGTGGAATACCATGGGAGATCATATTAGACAGGGATCCAAGGTTCACATGTTGATTTTGGAAGACTTTTCAGGTAGCTATGGGCACTAAATCAAGATTCGGCACTATCTTTACCCCACAAATAGATGAGCAGACTAAGAGGACCATACATATCCTAGAGTATTTGCTCCGAGTGAGCATTTTGGATTTTGGAGGAAGTTGGAAAGAGCCCCTACCTCTAGTGGAGTTCTCCTACAATAACAACTATCGGGCTATGATAGAGATGGTACCATACGAAGCACTATACGGTAGACCATGTCGATCCTTGGTATGTTGGGCACAAGGTAGTGACCCAGTAGTAGTTGGACCAAAGATAATCCAATAGGCACAGTAAGCGGTGATATGGATCAGGAGGAGAATGAGAGCAACTCAGGACAGGTAGAAAAGTAATGCTAATCAGCGTAGATGTGAAGTTCATTTTGCATTAGGAGATCACACTCTCCTAAAGGTCTCTCCAACTAAGGGAAACAAGAGATTCTAGACTCGAGGGAAATTCAGTCTATGATATATTGGACCATTTGATGTGATCAAGCGCATTGGACCAGTGGCTTACATGCTAGCATTGCTGCCTCACATATCAGCTATCCATAATGTCTTCCATGTGTCACTGCTGAAGAAGTACCATCTAGACAACTCTCGTGTTATTAGCTTCAGAGAAATAGAGCTACAACCAGACCCGACGTATCGAAAGAAGTAGTCAAATTCTGGATTGTAGAGTGAGGATTCTCCGAAGAAAAGAAGTCCCCCTCATGCGAGTGCAGTGGACTCAAAGAGGAGTTGAAGAATCTACATGGGAGCGCGAAGATGTGATGAAGAAGCGATACACAGAGATATTCGAGTAACCAACTTCTCAACCAGGTACCTTACTAGAGATTATCTTTCTTCAGATTATGGACAAGTTTGAAACTTCCTCGGTTAAAATATCGAGGATGAAATTTTTCTAAGGAGGGAAGGTTGTAAAGCCTATGAATAGAGTCAGAGTTTTGCATTAGCGAACCAGTCTGTTCAACCATTGGTTCTAGTAGAGTCAGTTTCTTAAAGCACGTGCTTAGTCGTGGCCAGCCGTGAGTTATGACTATGAGGGTCAATGTACTTGAATATATAATGATAACATCAAAAAGATGGTGAGAAATGAGTTATCACAATATATGAAAATATGCAGTATTTTTTTTATGTATTTGATCGTAGAAATATTTTTAAGCCAAATAACGCATTAGGTTGCGTTATAGGGCAATTTGGGCAGGCTATTAGTTATAGAATATGTCATTGTAATGTTATGGTGTATTTTATATTTTATGGGAATTTTTCCAATTTTTTTGGTATTATTACGAGCTAATTATTATTTTTGACTCGAGTCGGACTCGAATCAAGTTTTATTTACGAGTTTACCAACTAACACCCTTATATCATCTTCTTCCCCAAAATCCTTGACCACCTGATCACCGCCCCTGTGTTTGTCACTACTGCCATTGTTGATGCCGCCGCGCCCTACTATGCCGTCACTAGGCCACCCCAACCAACTCCAGCCACCGTCATGCCACCGCAACGCCGGAATCGCCCCACAAAGATGTGATGTTCCCCAAGTCAATTCGCCGCAGTCTGGGCCATGCCACCACCACCGTGACACCGGCGACCACTCCCTCGACCTCCCCAACATTTCCACCCTACCTAGGGCCACACCCGATTGGAGCGACCAACTGCTCCGGCCGAACTCAGACGCTGCCGCTGGCGGTTATCACCACAGTGGCTGCCCTTGCCGTCACCACCATTGAGTTGAGCTCACCAAGATGGTGGTGACCCTTACTCCCTATTTTCCAGCCAGACAGTCACCAGAAAACTGCCGAGAGTAGCCAAAAAAAGGCCAGAACTGCCGGAAAACCACTGAACTTACTGAAAAAATAGATTTGCTGGATTTCACCTAATCTTTCATTGAGCTCTTCTAGTCGAATCCCATTGAACTTTGGGCGCTATCGAGCACCGAATTTGAGCTTTGAGATGCGATGAAACCCTAGCTGTCGCCAATTCTAAATGACGCGAGGTATAATTACCCCGATTTAATTATTTAAAATTGGTAGTTATTAGCACAACATACTAGATTTGATTGTTTGATATGATGAATGCTTGATTGTGAATGAAGTGGTAATTTGCATGGTTTGCTTGATTGCGAATGGATATTAGTGATCTAATTAAGTAAAGTAAATCTAAGCATGCTAACTGACTACAACGTAACTTAGAAAATTATAATAAAATTGGTATGAATACGATGAGTTAGAGTTATTTCTAAACTAATGATTGTTTGACTGTTGATGGATGTTTGTATTGTGAGTGTGTTGATCATGATGAGTTTGATGCATCATTCTATTAGCGGGCATTAGCTTATAGATTTGATGTGTAGGGACGGAGCAGGAGCTCGCCGCCTAGACACGAGGACATGCTTGGGGCTTTATCCAGGTCTGCTTGGGACTCGCTCTCAATTTATTGTCTCATTCTATCGTGTGTTTTTTAGCACAAGAAAGAGGACGTGTCGAGTAGTGGATTTATCGTATCCCACTCCACATAGGCCATTTAGCCGATCGTATTTCCGAATTAGTAACCCTTAAAGATGAGATTCCTCGAGTATGTTTTCAAAATTCATATCCAGCTCATGATGCCTTCAAGCCTAATTTACTAAATTCCCTACCCAGGCCTATATGTGTGTGTGTGTGTGTGTGTGTGTGTGTGTGTGTATACTTTCGCATTTTAAGTGAGATGTGATATGGAGGAAACTGACGGCCACGTCTTGAGATAGGGCGTCTATTTGTCAAAGCGGGCTCTAGAACTAGATGAGAGTCCCTCAAACTTAGAGAAGTGTGGAGGTTTACATGTACTGCTATGCAACGCATGTCTAGATTTGTGGCTTCAAAGGGTACTAAAGGTGCGCATGCCTAATAATGCTCGGCCTCTCTACTCAGGGCCAAGAGTAATACATAAGATGTAGAGGGTGGAAGAGAAAAAAATGAATTTACTGTGCAAGAGATAGATGAAATGGCCAAGGAAAGAGAATGTTATGGAAAGTGAATGATATGGAAAGCGGACGCTACAATCAGAGGGCGACAACTCTCATTAGTGCCCTTGTGAGAGTTCTTGAGGAAGCATATGAGGTTTTTATTCTATAGGAGGGTCAGCTCCCCTGTGCCAGTTTAATAGTAGTTCTTTTCTGGACAGGTAACACTCATTACCGACAGTTTTTCATATATATATATATATATATATGTAGGTGAGAATTGCAAGGATTGAGCACTGTCAGAACTGTGGATGAGTGGCAATGAAATTGCGCACACATGTACCTGCCGACTTATATTGGTGATGCATTGAACTGTATAGATGATAAATTTGAATAATATTTTATGAACTGCTGTAAATATTATGCATGCGAGTGAAAATGAAAAGTGGGAGTGAACAACAAACAAGGTGAGCTACAGAGCGAGGATAACTAAAATGTGAAAATATGTCATGTTTTGCCTGTGTTTTTTATTTTTATTGCTATAAATATATACTGTTTGTTGTTAACAGGTTGGCCCCTATTGCACTTTTAGGGGACACTCTATTAGTTTCGTTTTCAAAATTAGATATATCTTTTAAACTTTTCATTTGTCTGTTTTCTTCGTGTACATCTTTGCATATCATGACATGTATGTAGGACAACGTTAGAACCCAAGCATCTCATCCATGCTTTGCATATTGCATCTTCGTCTTAAGATGCTGAGAGTAAATCCGGGTCAGCTTAACTGAATCTAATAGATTGGCGAATGGTTCAGTTGTCGGTGACACTTTCAGGTTGGTTCACGGGTGAACCAAAACGAGGTGTTACACACACATACACACGCGCGCGCACACACACACACACACACACACACACACACACACACACACTGTTACACCACGATTTCGGTTCACTTAAGAACTGAATAAAAAATATTGCGATCGAGTCGAGCCATGTTTAAAGTTAACAATCGGTATGACTCGATGATAAAATTGATCGAAACCACTTTCTTGGTGTAATGAAAATGGAAGACATTATTAAATACACATCAAAACACATCGAGCATAAATAAAATTAAAGAAAGTAAATAATTGCGCTGAGCTCAAGTGTGTGTAGCATTTATCTATCCTTCCACCAATGTCGACTCAAGATTTAAAGGCTGACATAAATTATATGAAAAATGTCAATAACGAATGTTACTGGTCTGAAAAATAATTAATACAAACTGGTAAATGGGTATTCCATTACCCACAAAAACTTATGAAACTTAAAGATTGCCTCACACTGGGCGGTAAGCGAATATACTTAAGCAAGTGTTGGCTCGCATGCACAACTCATAATTATATTCATACATACAACACTTATGCCCTAACAACTTCCATATCGCCCGCCATGACACTCAAGTGGAAAAAGGAATATTTAAGTTAATGCCACAAATTGCGGAAAGGTGTTGCATTACGCAGTACCCTCATACACCACACTACCATAGGGTTTGAATGAGCACTAGTATGGTTCATACATATCTCCATACTACTCATTCTCTTATTTGTGAAATTCGTAAAAATGTGTGTACTTATATAATAGGCTTAGGGAAGAGGCTTATACCATACTTTTGTGGAGCTTTAGTTTGAAAACCAACAAGGGATCTCATCCTCATAGTTTTATTAAACATGTGTACAAAATACGGTTAGATGGCCCGACATCGGAGGGATCAAATAAAACACCACCAATGTCATCCTATATTTAAAACACGATTAAACACTACACACAAGGAGTCAAGAAAAGAGGGAGAATCCTACAAACCTGTGGCCCAAGCTCCAAGCATATTTGCACATCTACGGTGAGCTCAGACTCCAAAACCTACATCAGCACCCACTACTATGTAAAATACTAACATTTCTATATGACGCATGCTCGTGATGTGTACTTATATCATCAACAAATCCTAATAAAGAAAACGGTGCTAAAAAACCGACTCAAGACTGTACATGTGGCACAAAAATTGAGACATAATAATGATTAATAAATAAATAAACAAGAAAATGCACTCATAGATAATTAGATAAATAAAAAACACATCAACAAGAACAATACTCTCCTCATAAAATAATAATATCATTACACTGTAGAAATATGCGGATAAACACGAGTAAATATCAAAATATACTCACGTTAATAAACAAATAAATGAATGAATAATATATATATATATATAATAATTCAATAAATAAATAAATAAACGAACAAATAGTTAATAATCATTAATCATTAATATTAAAAATATCATAGTCATACAATAAAGGAATACATAATTAAATATAAATAAATAATAACATTCACATAACAAATCAATCAATCAATCAATAAATATATAGACAATTTAGTAAAAATAAAAAATTAATATTCATAAGTAAATATAATCTTAATAATAACAGATAATTATGTAAACATTCATCATATATGATAACCATATAAATAAAAATAAATAAATAATAATGAATAAATAAATAAATAAAATAATAAAAAAAGAAAAATAATCATAATATCGAATCATGCTAAATAATGTGAATATACATCACAACTAACATAGAGATTCTCGAATTACCGAAAAAAGTGTAAAAACAGACGAAAACAGTCCGAAAATTACCTGAATGAGATCGAACCGGACCGAACCGAGCTGAACAAGACCAAATTGAGCTGAATCAAACCGAGTTGAATGAGCTTAACTAACCCGATCTAGGTTAACAGAAAAAAGAGTTGGGTTGACTGGGTGGACATGAACTGGACTGGCAGCCTCGGACATTGACCGGTGCACTCGTGATCAAGATTCGGTAGGCAGACGCGGACGTGTTGCGGGTAGGCGAATGCATTTGGGAAAATGGGTCGGGCAGAGGGCCGCTAGTTGCCGTTGCTGAAAAACATTGACAGTGGCGCGGCTAGGGTCGCTGCTGATCGGGATAGGCAGGGGCACCAAGGTGGGAGATACTTATGGTGATGG
>JAVDBV010048997.1:0-18622 GCA_032619315.1 Piper longum | reverse complement strand
TAAATTTATTTATTTTTGTAAGACTCGAACCAAAATATAGTAAAATATTATTTTTGATGAATCGATATAGTCGGTTATCAAGTAGACCGGACAAGGTTCAACGTAAAGTCAATTCTTGCCTTAGATAAGACGAACCCAACATAGGGAAGACCTATACATGAAAAGATGTGTGAATTTAATTGAGAAACACATTGAAGCATATACATATATAGGGGGAGAGAAAAAGGAAAAGGGAGAGAAAATTTTCCCATAGTAGTCCACTCCTCTTTGCCTCCTCTCCGGTGCCTTTCCATTGTTGTGTAAGTATTTCGTACCTCTTCTTAGTTCTTTTCCATTAGAACTCTTACATGCATGGTTGCAACGCATAAATTTATTGGAAACACCTTGTTGAGTTACTAGATCACTAGCACCTTATGTATGGGGTTCTTGTCGGCTTTTTGTTATAAATTGCAATAGTTCAAGAGACCCTATCTTTGTTAGCCGCACAGTCCATAATCAAATATCGGACATGTCAAAATGAAATTGACAGTCCATAATCAAATATCAGACATGTCAGAATGGAACTGACAGTTTATAATCAAATATCAGACATGTCAAAATGGAACTGACCGTCCATAATCAAATATCGGACATGTCAGAATAGAACTAACAATCTATAATCAAATATCGGACATGTCAAAATGGAACTAAGAGTCCATAATCAGATATCGGACATGTCAGAATGAAACTGACAATCCATAATCAAATATCGGACATGTCAGAATGGAACTGACAGTTTATAATCAAATATCGAACATGTTAGAATGAACCGGACAGCCAATACAGTGGTACGGTGGAATAGACCCATTGGCCAATAGGAGGTACGGTGGAATGGACCCATCGGCTCAACCTAATACAGAGGTACGGTGGAATGGATCCATCGGCCAATAGGGGGTACGGTGGAATGGACCCATCGGCTCAACCTAATACAGTGGTACGGTGGAATGGACCCATCGGCTCAACCTAATACAGTGGTACGATGGAATAGACTCATCGGCCAATAGGGGTACGGTGGAATGGACCCATTGGCTCAACCTATTACAGAGGTACGGTTGAGTGGAGCCATCGGCCAATAAGGGGGCACGGTGGACCGACCCATCGGCCCAATATTTTATAGTGGCATGGTGGACTGACCCATCGGCTAATAGAACTACATCGAGCTTGATCCCGACATGGGTATGTAGGCCAATCAAAATTGTTTGATTTCAGCTCATCTATGGTAGAATAAAAGTATAATAGGATTGTCAGGTTAGGAGAAGGGGTAATAAATGAGACTTCTTTTTATTTTGCTTTGAGTTATAAATGTGGCTTTGGGAAGTGGTCTAAGACTGTGGGAACTATTATTTTATAGCTTGTTTAAAATACTCGGCATTTAATAGTTGTTTAAGTAACACCTATCCATCTAGGCCCACAAAAATATAGTGAAAAATGACGGGTCGTTACAACTACTAAACGAGCGAGCGAGGCGAGCTTAACTTATGCTCGAACTCGACTTGAATAGCTCAAAGTTTGTTCGAACTCGACTCGAGATTTAACAAGTTTTGACATAGATGCACGAAATCGATTCAAACATTTTTTATGTTGTTCGAGCTCGATTATAATTAAACTGTTTAATTTTGAGGAGCTCGAAACGAGCTCGATTATAAGGTCGAAAGTAACTCGTTTAGGAGAACAATATCCAGTTATAGAGATTAAAATTAACAAAAATACAGATTTATATAAATTATGTCAATAATAAAATGTCTTTTCAAGTTTCAACCATGTTTTAATTTTTTTACAAAATACCTAAAACACCATTCAATAGTATATATTTCCAAAAATAAAATAAAATGTTTAGAATTGTAAACCCAACATTGAAAAAAACCCTACCAAAAGTCTATATTTTATAGTTTATATCCTTATTTAGACAACTTTATCCAGCATTCATCTTAGTTCAAAAGTAACAGATATCATTCATTCTGAGATATTAGATTAAATAAAAATAAATAAATTTTGTAAAAAAAATAAATGTATTTTACGATCATCACCAATGAATAAAGTTTATGGGTGTATTATAATAACTACTAAAACCATAAAAAATTAACAACTAATAGAAGTAGATATTATAGATGAATAGATTTCTACTACCCAAGAGATGAACAAATTTTATCATGTTTTAATGTTTTAAGGCATGATATTATGCTTCTGATGGGTAACATAAGCCATCATTCCATATTCCCTAAAGCTGCATTGGGAGGGCCAACTTCACAGAGAAAATAACTTACTAGGATTGAAATTTAATGAAAATAACTTGCCAGAATTGAAATTCAATGATCGTGGTAATGAAGAATCAATTGCAATAGAGTAGCCACTATCAATGTCATCATACCAAAAAATTAAGGATTGCGGGATATGGATCTTATTTCTCCATTTGGTTTATCCATGAGAGCCAGAGTGCAAACAAGAGCCACAAAATCTGTTTTAAAGACACTACATGATTTTTTTCATAAATTATGATAAATCCTTGATCAAATAAAATAAGACAATTTTTTCCCTGAAGAGCTTGGCAAATGCATAAAATTGAAAAGGAATAACTTACTAAAGACAACAATCAGTATGGACATATTACCAGCTAAAATACAATAAACTGACATGATATTATTTGCACAAGAACTTTTATCACAGGAAATACATCTTTTGACAATGAAGCTTAACTTAACATGGCGCCAAGGGAGAATACTAGAATCCTATTTCTTTTTTGTATTGAAATAGCGAGTATAGACCACAAATTAAAAGCCATTAATTAACAGAAAATAAGAATCATAGTTACAATGAATTGATTGTTTAAAATGCATTATCAATGTGAAAAATATAAGTGAAGGAAATATGAGACTAGAGGCAAAATGAAGTAAAGAAATTATTACCGGTCAAAGTATAGGACTAGTATCATGTGCATGTCGTAATTAACCGAGTTTTTAGGCATGTAGAACTCGGACAAGACGGAAACAAGGTCTTGAATATCTTCTTTTGAGTTTATTGATAGAACTTTTCTATTTAGGTAAGCTGACATCAACAAATGATAACTTGCATCCTTGCCATCCATCATTGTATGTGGAACACCAAACTGAGAAAAATCATAGACATAAATTTTATCTTCAAATGATCCATCCAACAACATGGGTGCACCATGATCCAAATTCTGAAGCTCCATGTGGTTAGATAAAGAGAGTGTTGAATCTATGTCTCCTTGCTTGTTAGAAGTAGACATGAGTAATTGAAGAACCTTTTCATTTCTCTGACACTTCTCCACAATCTCAGGGCTAAAAGGAAAATGAGTAGAAGCATTTGTCTTCACAAACAAGAAATAAGTAGTGTTAGGATACATTCTGCTCAACAACCAATTTCTTCGGTGAACGATAAATTGGTATGCATCAAAAATATCATTTACAGATTCCTATAGAGATACAACCTTGAACATCTCATGGCATCAAAGAAGTTGATGAAATCCTAACAGATGGGTTAGACTCTGGCAACATTTAAGTGGGTTTCCACGGCACCCCAAGTAAAGACAGCCTAGAAAGAGGCCACCCATAATTCGAAATTTCCAGCTTTGTGCTCTATAGAAGAAGAAAAAAATCATAATTGTTACACTAGAGAGTACCGAAAACATTGTATTGCAAAGTAAAACTAAAAATGAAAAGAAATGTAAATATAAAGATAATTTCTTCTCCACAGTAAAAAATAATACATACGAAACTACTACATTTTCTCATCACTAACACAATTTGAAAAGCTTGGAATTAGTTGAAATAAATGATCACAAATCAGAGCACTCAAGCATTGATGTTAGAAAATAAAACGATGAATTCTTCGTTTTTGAAATCAAATTAATATACATATGAAGCTACTAACAATTTTCATCAGTAACACAAACTAAAAAGCTTGCAATCAGTTGAAATTGAAGGTCACACTACAAAACACCCAAGAACAAATTTTTCCATTGAAAATAGCTAGCTCTTATCTTAGACAATCAAACAAATTAATATGAAACTATTACAATTTGTCATCAGCAACACAAACTAAAAAAACCCAATCCACTTTTAGATAGATCATACAGTTTTCCCCTATAAACAACAATAAGTCAAACAATACAGAGCAGGACTTACCACTAAACCAAAGAGAAGAATATCACCTTGGGTAGCCTAAATTAACACTCGTGAAATTCGAACAATTTCGTATCAGCATGACAAAGTAGATATTACATCTAATCAGCTTTTACCCAAATCATCTAGTTCCTCATATAATACAAATTCAGTGAAGTTTTTCAAACATGTAAAAGTGGCAGGCTTTTACCCAAGTCAGACATGATGGCTTGGGGAAGGTGGTCGGATATGAAGGCTTCGGTCGGCCACAACGGTGTCGGCGGTGCGGCGCAGCGGCGGCCGCGGCGAGGTTGCGGCCAAAAGAAGAGGGCGGCCGGGAGAGGAAGAGTCGCACTTCGGGAACGCCTGGGAAGTCAGGCAGTGGTCTGGGCGGAGGTGGACGACGATGGGTCGGGGACGGTGGTCGGAGAGGAAGTTTCCCATCCGGCACAACAGTGGTGGCGGCACAGTGCGGCTATAAGAAGAGGGCGAGTGGAAGAAGCGTCTCTCGTTTGGGGGAGAAAATGCAAGGTACTTTTTTAATGAAATTTGATTAAGCTTCCAAGTGAATAATAATAAAATAAATTTAAAAAATATTAAATAAGATTTAATAAAATATTATCTAATTAAATTAAATTAAGCCAATTTAAATTTTTTGATTTTTTTAAAAAATATAATTTTCTATGTTTGATTTCTATTTTGTGTATATTTGTTATGTATTTACTTTTTTGGGTTTGCTTTAGTGTTTTCCTCCTATTTTTCATACAAGTGTTTTCATATCTTATTATCAGCAACCATGGAAGAAATTTTTAATATAAGCATGCATCCTCTATTAATAGTTTTATCTTTTTTATAAAATTATGTGATATTTTTTTTATAGATAACTTTCAACTAGATAATCTGATAAGACATAGAAGCACCTTTTAGAAACCACTAAGGAAAGAGAGGATTGGAAATTGGAGGATGGGAACAATTCAAAAAATTATACTTTAATTCAAAATTAAATCCCCATTGTCACATTTTTAAATGTATTTTGAGTAGACAAATGATATTTTGTATATTATTATATTATATTATGGAGTCAGTTTCGAGTCGAGTTCGAGGTATAATCAAGTCAAGTCAAATCAAATAGTGTCTTGCTCAAGCTCAACTCGTAGGATTCGAGTTCGAGTCAAGTTTGGGTCGAGTATTTAAATATCGAATTTTGAATCGAGTCGAGCCGAGCCGAACACTAAATGCTCACGAACTGACTTACTCAATTAGCAGCCCTAATTATTAATGGTGATCACGGTCACCATTTATGACTTTAAAAATTATCTCCCTGATCTCCCTAAAAGAAGGATAAAGTATCTAGGTCTTACACTTAAATGTGAGAATAATTCGTATTCATTAAGATTTTTTAAAAGAGGAGTTTTACGCTTGGGTAAGAAGAAGGTTGGATGCTTTAAAATGTGAGAATAATTTCCCTGGACGGACTACACGTGATCAAATTAGGTGGTGAGATATACCATACATGCTGGAATCATCTGTCTGGACTAACTATACGTGCTCAAATCACCTCATTGGACTGATTAGGCATGCTCGAGTCATCTCACTAGACTAGCTCCTAGGGCCACTACAAACTATGGGGACTAAAATGAAATAAACTCGGCAAAGAAAAACCTAGGTTCACCCCTAAGGGTTTATTGGGAGGTTGAGCAGGTACTTTAATGTACTGCAAGGTACTAGTCTGAGCTATATAAGGAAAAAAACTATCTTAGTGCGAGGTATGCAGCCTAACATCTACCCATGTCTCCCGTATCCTTATCAATGTGATACGTCAACTATGTATACCCTAGGGCACTCTTCTCCAGGTCCTATGGATATACTAGGGTGTCCTGTGAGTCTTGCTAGCATATGGTGGACTTTAGTACCAAGTAAGCGTTTATACTTATGGGTTGTATGGTTCACTCTCGCCAATCTAGGTCAAATACTCACGTATCCCTATAAGAGAAACCGAACCGCTCATTAGGTCCAAGCTAACTCAATCCTAAATCATATATCTCACTCTATTCCATAATGGAACAAGGATAGCTATTATGACTCTACTGCATACTATTTCTCTGGTGGCTATCTATACGATCACCAACTGCTGCTGAAGGGAACTTTCTGTGATGGATTGATGACGAGCACACCTGTACTTGCACAACGTGTCTCAAGGAGTATGATAACATACTCTTGTATGGAACTATGGAATTTGCATCTGGTCTGTGGCACATGCATTGGTTAATGTTTGCTCATCTCAACCATCTAGAAAATAGATAGTAAGACTAATATATCTGAAATGATAAGTGTAAAAATACTCGACTCTACCTGGTGTCTGCCTCATATGAAAAGAGAAAGTATCTCCACTGAAAAACGGGTCACACTGCTCTAGGACTCTAACTAGTATGTGTCTCATCCTCACATGGTTTGACATAAGGTGCTATAGGAGAGCACAATAAGCTGAGAAAATTTAAATAGGTATGTATATCACTCTATTTGTTGTGATGTAAGGATGTTTGTCTGAGTCACAGTGGGTAATGAAACTCTGTATAGAATACTGGGTGACTCACAAATATAGGTAGGTCCATAGACATGTCTCTAAGATCATCATTATTGGACTCCGCCATAGGTGGCTAGCCTATGGAATATCCAATCAATGATGAGCCTAAGAGACGGCTCCTAAGTAGCTCTAGTTCAATCAACTAACAGTAGGCAAGTGTTTCTCGATACCGTACTAGTCACGCACTTCTAAACGGATGAGGTTCAAACGACCCAAAGAACCACGATCTCACCTTGAGTCTATGGGAACTCATAATGAGGTTTGACACGTGTCTCATCCACTCTTCAGTGGTGTGTTACTTGCCGTCCCGTACCGATTTCTAGCACTAATCTTGACTCACATGACTACTGCCGTTGTGGTAGGCTCCTGAGCAAAACTGTCAGTTAAGATGAGCATACACTAGTGTCCCTCTATCTAATTTGCACAGTCTGATTAAAGTTCCTGTCTGCATCGGTACCAAGATGGGGAGAAGTTGTCACCTCCAGACTGGTCTGCCATTGACAACCTGCACTGTAAGTTCTAAACAATACCATGACAGTACCTCTTATACTACGGGGAAAAGCTAAATTATATGTATCAAGGTAAAGACCTAATCGTGTTGGCAAAGTACAAGGAAAACATTTTCTCCCTAATGGACACTCCCACACTGAACCCATCATCTATGCTAGAACTCTAATACGAGTCAATCAACTATCTCTGGCTAGGCCAAACTCTAAATGAGTTTAACAACATATTTGATCATTTGCTAACCATCTGATCTATGTAACCCTGGCTATGGGTCACACATATGTTGTGATCATCCTATCTGGATATCATACTATCATATTCTTTAACTCTGTCCATGCACATGCATTTGATGAACCCATCTCTTAACATTGTCTGAGTATACAATCTTTGCAATACACATTTGACATGAGGATGCCAGGTTATGGCAACGGTATGCAAGATAGTTGTGAAGCTCATCATGTGCCATCACATCAGAACAATTCCAGTACACTTAACTTTCCATTGTCTAGTGATGTTACCGTAGCTATATCTTGTCCTCAATCTCTAACCCTAGTCTGCTCTCAATGTTGAAAATGTGGTCTCTATGCAGAGCTAAGAACCACCTCAAGTAGTTGTCCTCCTATAGAGTGAGGTAACTACTTGGCCTTTACTTCCATAATAACCGCTCCACTCGGTCGACAATAGTGCAATATACGGACGGTGGTTGTGCATCACAGACGACAATAATGCGCATTCGGTTGGTGGTAGCACATCACGATCGGTGGTTGGGTAACTTGGACGGTGTTTGTGCATCACGAAAGGTGGTTGTGCAACTCGGACGGTGGTTGTGCTACTCAGATGGCGGTTGTACTATCTATGTGATCTGATCATGTACGTCATGAACCAATTACATCTCTGGCATGTTTATTTCCATATGTCTATCTCCCCACACGTAGCTCTTATCACCTAGGATCAAGTTATCTAACCATGCGTGTCTGATCCGGAGGGGTCTAATCATAGTGGTGACACATACGATGGAAAGATAATGTTGAGCCACACCGGTCTCCTAGTGTCCCGAATACTCATAGTCACTATTCGTCTCAACATCAATTGACTGAGCATGTGGCACTCTTACATCATCCAAATCTTTGGCACGATAAAAGGAAAGGCGTGTCTCTGAGCTTGTCATAATATTCCAGTGAGATCCCCGTTCTTGTCTACGAAACCATGATCTCATAACTTCCATCACCACTAAAACTTGCATTGCTCAGACTTGAGTAAATGAAAATCTGAAACACTGAGAAAATACCAATGGAAATACTTGTCGACTTGGTTAAGGACTGCTGCACACACTTGGCTTAAAACAAAAATCTTCCATCCCAATTGACCAAGACATGGCTCTAATACCAATTTGTAACACCCCAATTTTGATTTACTTAAGAACCGAATCAGAAATGTCTCGATCGAGTCGAGTCATGATTAAAGTTGTCGGTCGGTCCGACTCGATCAATAAAATATATCGAAACAACCTTCTTAGTGTCATGAGAATGAAAAACATTATTAAATACACGTCAAAACACATTGAGCATCAATAAAGTAAGAAAGTAAATAACTGCGTTGGGCTCAAGTGTGTGTAGCGTTTATCTGTCCTCCCACCAAAGTTGTCTCAAGATTGCAAGACCTACATATATTATGTGAAAAACGTCAATAACGAATGTTACTAGTCCGAAAATAATTAATACAAACTGGCAAATAAGTCGGTTCGGCCATTATTTTCAGTCCAGTCAATTTTAAAACATGTGTACCGAGTCGAGACCAGTCTTGTGTTATGAACCATGAGAGCCATGTGTGCCCAAGTATATGATGATAACGCTATAAGATAACAACATAATGAGCTATCAAAATATATGAGAGTAAGCCAGATTTTTCTTTATTTATTTTAATTAAATCGTAGAATTATTTTTAGGCCGACTAACGTATTAGGATACATTACGGTAGTTTGGGTGGGTTATTAGTCATAGAGCATGCCATTGATGTGTATTATATTTTATGGAATTTGTTTTCTCGATTTTTATAATTATTATGAATTAGTATTATTTTTGACACGAGTCAAAGTTGAGTCAAATTTTATATTACGAGACAATCGTTCGTTTTTCTCAATGACCATTCGTTTTTCTCATTGACCGTTCGTTTTTCTCACTTGACCATTCGTTTTTCTCACCCTCACATCTATATATTCCACACTTGGCATTGTCACCATTCATCCTCCTCACTCAAAATTTTCTTTTTCTTCCTTCCCTCTTCCCCACAATCCTCACTCGAGCCAGCCACAACCTAGTCGTCGTCGCTGTGTGACTAACGATTTGGTATTGACTTTTATCCGATTTAATTATTTAAAATTTATAATTATTAGCACAACATGCTAGGAATGATTAACTGTTGTGATAAATATCTGTTGTGAATGAAGTGATATTTGCATGATTTGATTGATAGTTAATGACCTAATTAAATAAATTAAATTTATGCATGCTAATTGATTGTAACGTAACTTAGAAAAACATAATAAAAATGGGATGAATATAATGAGATATTTTTACATTGATAATTGTTTGACTAATGTTAGATGATGATTGCATCGTGGGTGTGATATTCATTAAGAGTTATTGCATCATTTAGTTAGTAGGCGTTACCTTCTAGATTTGATGTGTAGGTACGGAGTAGGAGCTTGCCGTCTGGGCGCCGTTTAGGACTCGCTTCGAATTTATTGCCTATTGTATTGTGATTTACTTTTACAGATTGTAGGACGAGTTGAGTGGTGTTTTATTGGATCTCACTTAGTTTGGGCCATTTAGCCGATCGTATTTCCGGATTAATAACCTTCAAGGATGAGATCCCTCGAGTATGTGTTCAAAAACAAGATCCACCACAAGTTGCCTTCGGAACTATTATATTAAATTCCCTACCCATACCTATGTATATAGTTTTCACGTTTTTAGTGAGATGTGTGGCCAGGGAAATTCGACGACCAAGCTATGCGAGCGGGCGCTGGTTAGTCAAAGCAGGCTCTGGAACTGGTGAGTGTCCACTCCATTCACGAAGGATCCTGACAACTCTACCTTTGAGTTCCTCAAACCCAGAGAAGTGTAGAGGTTTATGGGTACTGCTGTGCAGCGCATGTCTATACTTGTAGTGAAAATGGGTACTGAAGGCGCATGTTTGAGAGTACTCAGCCCCTGTACTTAGGGCTAGGCCAGGAGTAATACAGAGGACGTAGAGGGCTTAGATGAATGACAATGATTTTGATAGTTTGAATGGTAAATCTTAAATATTATTTAATTAAATTATTTCTTGGGAATTAATAATCATTAGTTATCAATTATGATATTTAGTTTATCGATACAATGATATTTATGGATGATTTTAAATAAAATTTATTTATTAGGAGTTGGGAGTGCGATAAGACACCCATTCGCATTAACTCAATAGTCAGTTTTTTACTTTTTGTTATCGCACAAATGGTTAGCGTTTAATATAGTTATGTGTAATTACGTTCTTTTCTATAAAAATTTAATGTAGAGGCTTCTTAAATTTCACGCATATTCTTCTATATAAATAAGAATTCTGTTGTTCGTAAATAAAACATCAAACTTGATAATTTGTGAGCACTTTTGGCTCACAAAGGGAAGGTTTTCGAGAAGTTTCATTCATATTAGGATCGTGTGTCATGGTGCCTCATCGAAATTTCAGGTCCGTATAATTACTCAAGCTATTATATATTCATATTTTGGAGTCTTGGTTGGCCTAAGTTCACATTTGATCACCATTCACCGAGCGTATTTGACTTAGTTCGACACGACACAGCACCCACAAAATGTCATATATTCATATTTGGGAGTTTTGGTCGCCTTGAGCCCACATTTGACCACCATTTGCCGAGCGCAACCGGGGTCAACAAATTGACTTAGTCCGACACGAGGTAGCACCCAAAAAATTCTTGAAAGATTAAATACCTGCCCCCATGCCGAAAGGGGCGACAAGGCGCAGTAGCGCAAGACGGCTCATTATGCAATTGTGATACCGAGAGGGTGAGTCAATGACAAATATCGGTAACTATAGGCCGAGGGCCACATAGCGTGTGTGCGCATACATGGGATTGTAGCTTGATGGGGGGCCACCTTCTGAGCATTATTAAGAGCTCAATATAAGCTCATAATCATTAAAAGACTTGTTGTGGAATATATTAGTTTTTTCTTGTAATTATATGACTTAGTGTTTTTATCACTAACACAGAAATACCTCCACAAGTATGAGCATGGAAGGATGGGTAGAATCGGGACAGCTAGAGGACTCTGTTATTGGACTACTCATTGCATGGCAGTGGGATTTTGGTTCGGTTCATGGGGCTTAGGTTATTTCGAGTATATATTATATTTTAAAATGATTGAAAATTAATAGAAAATTAATTTACGAGATACTTAGTTTCGTATAGGTACACTTAGCTCGTGGCTCGGAACGGGCGGGTTATTACAGGTGGTATCAGAGTTATGTTTCCCACAAAACGATGCAAATCAATCATGACCGTGTTGAAAGTCTAAGAGTCCACTGTCCCAAGGGTAAAAAAAAAAAAAATTATGTAAGCATTCCATTGTTTTATAGAATTAATTTTTATTGTTTTAGATGGTAAGTAATTATGGGTGTTCCACTTATGTATCATGCTAGGTGCAGAGACACCTAAATCAATGAGCGTATATGAGACGTCTTTACAATCAGCGATGTTATTTAGGTAGTATGGGTGGTATAGGACACCTGTGCGATATGGATAATAGTGTCATGGGACAATGTGCCACATTTTAGCTATGCATATAAGTGACAATGCTTAAATAAAAAAGTTTAAAAAATAAAACTTCAAATCGTTATTTTTTAAAATAATTTTTTTAAAAATATGTGAAAATATTTACAGTAACTTCTATAGAGCTAGATACAAGTATACCAAAGCTAGATACAATTATACCAACACATAAAGAAGAAATGCCTAAGATAGGATAATACAGAAGTTAGATAAACGAGTAATTTTCTACTTATAACCCTATTATATTTTCGAGGACGAAAATTCCCAAGCTGGGGAGATTGTGAAACCCAGATTTTTCTCCTTAGTATATTTTCGAGGATGAAAATTCCCAAGTTGAGGAGATTGTAAAATCCTGAAAATAATTGGGTTATTTTATTTAGTTTATAAATCTTATAACGAATCTTAAAAATTATTTAATTAAAATATTTCTTGGGAATTAATAATCATAAGTTATCAATTATGATCTCTAGTTTATCGGTACAATGATATTTATGGATAGTTTTAAATAAAATTTATTTATTGGGAGTTGGGAGTGCGATAAGACACCTGATAACTATGTAAAGGAGTTATTATCCAGTGAATTTTATAAAGAGTATATTATTTATTATTAATAATACAAGAAATCATTGTGATTTTGGTGTAAAAAATGCTAATTAATGTTGTTCTATCAAGGTATAAGAGTTTGAATAGGATCCAGAACAAGTTTGTGGTGAAATCTGGTGAAAAAGTGAATTCTGGAAATTTAGCTAGAGAAACAACGCCCCGGTAACTGTAGTAATACCGAGACCAGAGTGCTCAAGCGCATAATGTTTGAGTGCTGGTACTGTAGCAATATTGAGTAGAGCGCCTCAGCGCTGAGATTTTAAGCGCTCGACTGCTAGCGACGGGGAAATTGATTTTTCCGATATTTTTGAAGATCCAAATGGACCCCATTTGAAATATTTGAGTGGATCCTTTATAAACTTGATTATGGTTTTAAGAAAACAACTCTAGACGGCAGAGCGACGACATGAAAGATGAGAAGGAACAATGAAGAAGTTGGATCAGAAGAAGAATTAGCTTTTTTGAAAAGAGTTTTTCTTATTCTGATTTAGTTTTCTTTGTGATTAAATTATGTCTTTCATATCACATATGAATTTCTTGAATTTAGTCGAATATTATATGGAGTAAATTCTTTTCTAGGATTTTCAATGAAACTCAATGCATGGATTAATAAAGGTTAAAAATTTTTATTTATGTGATTGTGTTTTTGGATCATTTATTTTATTCTGTTCATTAATGCTATCATTAGACTAGCCACCTATTGATTGATCTAGAGATTTAATCTTGTCTACATATAGAAAAAATAAATTTGTCATTCAATAAAATAGCCGTTGTTCATCTATTTTAGGTGGTTTACATATGAGATAGAGATATATTCGTATGTCTTGGGTAACTATTAAGGGCAGAACTTAAAGTATAATTTTGCATACGTAATTTCATAGAGATATATAAGTTGGATATGAGTGATAAGTTTATGGTGAATCTAAGAGATGTCATAGATAATTAATTCCCGTGGTTAATGATTAAAATGTGCAATTCATAGGTAAAAAATATAACTTCAATTATATAGAGCACTAGGTGAAATTAAAAATCCTAGAAGTTAATATCTCATTTAAATATTGCATGTTAGATTAATTTAGTCGTAATTCATAATTAAATCACTCTTTGAATTTGTTTTCATTTAAGTGTAATTAATTAAATTAGTTTTCGTAATTTAAAATTTCTACTACTAATTCCTCGTGAGACGATACTTTTTTATCACTTTTATTACTTGATTCGACACGTGCACTTGCGTTATAATTTCCACGTCAAGTTTTTCGCATCGTTGCGGGGGAATTAAATTAGAATTTGATTTTATCAAAATTAGTTTGATTGCTTAAATTGCTCTCATCTCTTTCTCAACTTTTTTTTATTTAATTTGGTATTGTACAGTGCATGCAATGAGAAGGTACTCAGGATCTAGAGCCATATAACCTACCTAGAGATCGAGAGAACTTGCCGGTGATTACGTCAAGAAGCTAGAGTTTGAAGAGCAAGGAGACAATACAAAGGAATAATAATCTTCCACCGGTATCCAATAATGATGACACTAAAGCTCTGGAAAAGTTTGCACTTCTTATTTTAGATGGATTACATTCAAGCATTCTGAGACCACCGATTGAAGTAAATAACTTTGAGTTGAAACCACTGATGTTTCAAATGTTGCAAACCGTGGGACAATTCACAGGACTGGCGTATGAAGATCCACATACTCACATGCTCAATTTCATAGCTATTTGTGATTTGTTCAAAATGAATCAAGTGTCCGAGGAAGCTATCTGACTTTGATTATTTCCATATTCTTTAGCCGGAAATGCAAGATTATGGTTGAATTAACAGACACCTAATTCTATCACCACTTGGGATGAATTAGCGAGAATGTTTTTGCTTAAATACTTTCCACCTTCTAAAATTGTCAATTTTTGTAATGATATTACTTCTTTTGTGCAGATGGATAATGAATTGCTTTATGATGCATGGGAGAGGTTCAAGGATTTATTAAGGAAGTGCCCATACCATGGAATTCCCCTGTGGGTTAAAATTCAACCATTTTACAATGGACTCCATGGACAAACTAAATCCATTGTTGATGCTACTACCATTGGATCACTCGTGAACAAATCATATCGAGAAGCTAATGAATTATTGGAAAAGCTTACATCTAATCATTATCAGATGGGACGGGATAGGAGAATACATTGAGTGCTTTGTCTGCACAAGTGACTGCTCTTCCAAACCAAATGCAAGCTTTAAGGATGAATTCTAATGTAAATTCAGTGAACATGATAGCGAATAAGTGTGAGTGGTGTGGAGAAGGACATCCTACTGAGCATTGTGTCAACAACCCTGAATCTATAAATTTGGAAGCTATACCAGACAGCAAAACAATTTTTATTCCAATACGTAGAATCCAGGGTGGAGGAATCATCCGAATTGTTCATGGGGAGGAAACCAAGCCTCAACGTCAGGTCCACAACAACAAGCTCCTCCAAGTTTTCAACAAAATAGAATTCAACCTTAGGAAAAGAAACAAACTATGGAGGAAATGTTCATGCAATTTATGCAAAGTCAGCAGGCATCTATGAGGAATTTGGAAACTCAAATGGGTTAGATTGCTAGTGCATTGAGTAGTAGGCCACAAGGTGGACTCTTGAGTGATATTCAAAATCCTAGGGAAGAGGGTAAAGAATGTAAAGTCATTACATGGAGAAGTGGCAAGGAATTGGACAATCCTCACAATCAAAAGACACCAATTCCCATGGATACTCAGAGGCAGTTGAACAAAATGAAGAAAAGAAGGATGAATTGGTTGAAGTTCAACCACCTAAGGGTTCATTTGATCAGCATAATAAGTACTCAAGAGTTCCATATCCTCAAAGATTACAGAAAAATAAACAAGACAACAAATTTCAGCAATTCTTGGAGGTTTTCAAGAAGCTTTCTATCAATATTCCATTTCTTGAAGCGTTAGAGAAGATGTCGAGCTATGCTAAATTCATGAAGCAGATATTGTCTACGAAGAAAAAGTTGGAGGATTTTGAAACAATTGCCCTGAATGAAGAGTGTAGTGTTGTATTACAATGGAAGCTTCCACCAAAGCTCAAAGATCCAAGGTGGTTTACTATTCCTTGTGCTATGGGTCCATATTTTTGTTATCAAGCATTATGTGACATAGGTGCAAGTATAATTTGATGCCTCTTTCTATATACAAAAAGTTGGGTTTGGGGGAATTAAAAGGCAGCATGATCAATCTGCAGTTGGCTGACCGCTCTTATATTTTTCCAGAAGGGGAGATTGAAAATATACTTGTTAAGGTATACAAATTTATATTTCCATCTGATTCTGTGATTGTGGATATGGAGGAGAAGTCAAATGTACTAATTATAGTCGGCAGACCTTTTCTTGCCACAGGGAGGACATTGATTGATGTAGCTGCTGGTGAATGAATAATGAGAGTGGATAATGAAGAAGTGGTATTTAGTATTTTTAATGCTATGCAATATCTGGAACCAGAAAATGATTATTTTTATATTGATGCAATCCATTCTCCTTCATCAGCTATGTTCGAGGAAATGTATTCCTTTGACCCTTGAGCCGCCACATTAGTTTCTGATGTTGATGATTCTAGTGATGAGGAAAAAGGGGAGTATTTGCACCAGCTGAATTCCAATCAAGGTCAGAATAAATTTGAGTCTTTGGAGTTGAAACAACTTCCATCCCATTTGAGGTATGTATTTTTAGCCCCTTTCAACGTACGACAAGTATTTCCACAGGGTGCTGTTAAAATTTGCAAGGAAGGTTCAGGTACAAGTTTTAAAGTTAATCAGCAAAGGCTTAAGCTTTATCTTGGAGGTAATGTTCTCGTACACTGAACCTTCATTACTTTGTCTCCATAATAGGTATGTTGGAATAGTCGGGTTGATGACTATAAATTTAACGCTTCATGGGAGGCAACCCATGTTTTGGTTTATTTTTCGTAAGATAGGTTATTTAGTTTTTAATTAGGGATTTTTTAGTTTTATTTTGGTTTGTGTTTTATCCCCTCCAATTATTTGGTATTAACAAGGTAGTCCTTTTGCTTTGTTATTTTCAGTTTATATATATTTTTAGTATGGGGGCAATGCATTGTTTAAGATTGGGGGGGTTTACTTGTTGTTAAAAAACAGAAATAGTTGTTAGTAGTGTTCTTCTTTATTTCATACAATTCATCTAATTTATTAATTTGTTCGATGATAGAAGTGTGCATTATTTTTCTTTGTTTGATAATATAATATGAAGAAATTCTATGGGTGTTTATATTATGAAGTTTGTTGTGAATATTTTTCCCAATATAATTTTTATGTAACTCCCAACTTTGATTTTGATGATGTGTAGATGGTGTTTATGAAATTATTAATAAAATTGAAAAAAGTGATCTAGAATTCTAATAAAGATTTTTTTGAGGCGAAATCATAGGTAACTTGTCATGATAGAAGTGATGTAGGTAAGTTTGTTAACCAGGTCCTTTCAAGCTATCCTTTATTTATCCTTGTTTCAGTCAATTTTGAGCCTTAAAGTTAACCGTTTCTACTTGTTGTCCTATCATAATAACAGACTTAGCCTTATTTCATTTTATTTATCCTTGTTTATTAATTGTCCTAACCTAAAACCTTAGTGATTGATTTTTTTCAAGGTTGGAATCAATTGATTGTTAAATGAGAATGATATTTTTGGGTATGGAGTTTATTTTGATGAAAAAGAAAAAACAAATCTATGAAGTGTTGAAATTATGAAAAAAGAGAAAAAAAAGAGAAAGTTTTGTGGTTTTTTTATTAATTATGTATGTTTTTAGAAGCAGAATGTGGAATGAATTGATGAAATTGGTGGTGACAAGGATTTAAAATAATTTGTTTTAAGCTTGGAAAGAGTCTTCAGCTAGGGTTTATTGCTTTTGGCCTTGATACTAATTTTTAGCCTTTAGCCTAGCCCCATTACAACCTATAAAATCCTATTGATCTTGATTGACAAGGTACTTATATTAGGGGAGAGAAAATTGATACTTGAACTTATGAGGAATTTGATTTAATTGTATTGGATGATGGTATAAGCTAATTCTAAACTCATTTGAGAGATAAGTTTGGGAGTTTTGTTTTCTTTTCATGTCAGAATTTATGTTTGTACCTTTATTTTGTTATCAGATATCTTGTGAATTTTAGAATGTTATTATTTGATTTTAAAGAAGAATATTCGTGCACTAATGGTAAGTTATAAATTCATTTGTTAGATGGGTTATGTGGATTGGAGAAGTGAGTCGAGTTTAGTTTAGGTTTTGCTTGGGACTAGCAAATATTCAAGTTTGGGGGTGTTTAATATTCGCATTAACTCAATAGTCAATCTTAGACTTCTTGTTATCACACAAATAGTTAATGTTTAATATAGTTATGTGTGATTACGTTATTTTCTATAAAATTTTCATGTAGAAACTTCTTGAATTTCACACATATACTTCTATATAAATGAGAATTCTGTTGATGGTAAATAAAACTTCAACTTGATGATTTGTAAGTACATTTGGCTCATAAAGGGAAGGTTTTTGAGAAGTTTCATTCATATTAGGATCATGTGTCATAGTTGCGGGCATGGTTGCATGAATCGGAATCGGAATCGGAATCGGTTTTCCAAGGAGTCGGAATCGGAATCGGTCTGAATCGGCCAAGAATCGGTTTTTTTGAATCGGTCTAAATAAATTTAATCGGTCGTATATAATAATTTGATAATTTATAACATAAATATATAAAAATTAGATATTAGTGTTATTTTGATATTATTATGTGTATTATAGTTTATGGTATTTTTTAAAAATTTTTGATTTTTTTAAAATTATTTGGAATTAATTATTATTTTTAACTCAAGTCGGACTCGAGTCAATTTTTAATTACGAGAATGCCATCTTTCTCCCCCACCTCCACCCCTTCCCCGCCC
>JAVDBV010048996.1:0-23589 GCA_032619315.1 Piper longum | reverse complement strand
ATATCCTTTCTTCCAGTTCATTGGAGATATATTCTCCTCGTGGCTATATTGCTTATTTCAGTTTTTGTTTAGTGAACGGCTAATCGTTCAGAGTTTTGAGTTTGAAGAAAGATATCAGAATGGACAATGTTTTATTTATTTTTGTATCCTCCTACCACTTATATCCAATCTAATAGGGTGGTTTGTGGTTCCCTGGTATTGACAGTTGGCAATTCCATTCATTTCGGTTTTTTTATTACTTCAGTCAAATAAGATTAGGATGCACTTGTCTACTTTCGTATCATCATATTCTTCATCGTTATGCTACCTATCAGGAGCTACTGAACTAGCTTATCGACCTTGTCCACTTTCTTTTTACTAGGTTGTTTAATCTTGTAGTCACATGCAGAAAACCCAACTAGCACAATTTTTATTTTTGGATGAGAACTAATGACGGAATTATTGTCAAATTTTCAATTTCATGCCAAAAAGTTGTGGTTTGTTTTTTTATTAATGGCATTATAAAAATATGGCCTAGGCAATTTCTTTCTTTGTTTATGCATGTAATCCAAATTATAAAGACATTCCAAGATTTTCTATCGAAACTAATTGAACGTCAAGAATGTCCTCTATAATTTTTGGTGATTTATTTTGACCTTCCAATTGTTTGCTTTCAGGTTTTACTCCTGCTTTGGATTCTTTTGTTCCAGATGCTTCTTCTATTGCTTCTAGCATTAAATATCATGCAGAATTTACACCATCCTTCTCTCCTGGACATCTTGAGCTTCCTAAAGCTTACTTTGCAACTGCAGAAAGTGTCAGAGATTCTCTTATTGTTAACTGGAATGCCACCTATGAGTACTTAAATAAAATAAATGTTAAGCAAGCTTATTATCTTTCAATGGAATTTTTGCAGGTTGGATAGTTTTTTTATATTATTATATTGCTGTTAATGATGTTGGTTTGTTGTATGAGTTGACGAAATCTGCATGTTTCTAGGGTAGAGCGCTGTTGAATGCAATTGGTAATCTAGAGCTTACTGGTACCTATGCAGATGCTTTAAGAAAGCTTGGACATGACCTAGAAAACATTTCTTATCAGGTCATCATATGAACTGAGAATTATGAAATGCTTTCATGGCCATATACCTACAAAAACTGACTGGATTATTTGTTTAATAGGAACCAGATGCTGCCCTTGGAAATGGAGGTCTTGGTCGGCTGGCTTCATGTTTCCTGGACTCACTGGCGACATTAAACTATCCTGCATGGGGGTATGGACTTAGGTATAAGTATGGCTTGTTCCACCAGAACATTACAAAAGATGGTCAAGAAGAGGTAGCTGAAAGTTGGCTTGAGGTAAAATCTTGTTCTTGAGATCAGGTTATTTTTGTTGCCTTTGTACAGGTGCACTCACTATCTCATCTTTTCTTCTCCATAAATAAGTGAATCTTTTGGCATTGCAGATGGGAAATCCATGGGAGATTGTAAGAAATGATGTAAAGTACCCAATAAAGTTCTATGGAAAAGTAGTTCTTGGTACAGATGGAACGAAACACTGGATTGGAGGTGAAAAGATAGAAGCAGTAGCCTATGATGTTCCAATTCCAGGATATAAGACCAAAACTACTCTCAACCTTCGGCTGTGGTCAACAAAAGTTCCATCACGAGATTTTGATCTAGAAGCTTTTAACTCTGGAGAGCATTCGAAGGCATATGAAGCTCAGATAAATGCTGAAAAGGTTTCAAGAGTTTTGTTTCATATGTTATTATTAATTAGCATGTGTGACTGTTTGATGCCTTTTACTCAAACCAATTGGTTCTAATGTTGTATTATGGGATATATATATTCAGATTTGCTATGTTTTGTACCCTGGAGATGACTCTCTGGAAGGGAAAACATTGCGTCTGAAGCAGCAATACGTTCTCTGCTCAGCTTCTCTTCAGGATATTATCGCTCATTTTGAGAAGAGAAGTGGAAATTCAGTTGATTGGAATGAGTTTCCTGAAAAGGTTGCTGTTCAGATGAATGATACTCATCCAACACTCTGCATTCCTGAGCTGATGAGAATTTTTATTGATGTTAAGGGGCTTAGCTGGGATGAAGCATGGAGTATTACTCAAAGGTAGTTTGTTGACTTCGTGTATGGTTGAATATGGATAATGTTATCCTAATTTTCTTTCAAATCAATTTTGTCAACAATTATTGCAAAGCTAATTATTTATGAAGCTGAACAATGTAATGAAGCAATTAAATATTGTATTTTTCGAATTGTCAAATTCTTATGATTATTCTTTAAACTGAATTTGCTTACATTGTACTATAGCATGTTATTGTTTTTTCTTTATTAGGACTGTAGCATATACAAACCACACAGTGCTTCCTGAGGCATTAGAGAAATGGAGTTATGAACTCGTCCAAAAGTTACTGCCCAGACATACTGAAATTATTGAAATGATTGATGCAGAGGTAATTTAATCAACGAGCCTGGAATTTTAAAGGAATGGTCTCTGTTTTTGAAGTATATTTGCTCAGATACCCTGACTCTTTTATCCAACTCATTGACCAGCTTATTCAGAACATAATTTCCAGTCATGGTACAGTGGATCTTGAACTATTGCAGCAAAAGTTGAATGAAATGAGAATCCTGGAAAACTTTGATTTGCCAGAATCAGTTCAGGCTTTATTTGTGCAATGCGTAGATATGTCGTCAGAGTCATCTTCTGATGAAACAGAAGATGAACCAGAAGAAGGCAGTGAAGAAACAAGTGCGGCAGTGGAAGATGATCTTAGTCAAGAAGAAACTGTTCTAATAGAGCCACCACCCCCGTTGCCAAAACTGGTCCGTATGGCAAACTTGTGTGTTGTTGGTGGCCATGCTGTTAATGGAGTTGCTGAGATTCACAGTGATATTGTGAAAGAGGAAGTCTTTAATGATTTCTATACCGTAAGATTGTTTTCTATTTTTACAAAAAAGAAATATTTTCTATTTTTAAACATTTCCCATCTGCATTACATATAAAATCGGGGAAACTATTTGTAAGTTGTAAATTTATATTCTACATTTTCTTGATAGTTATGGCCCGAGAAGTTCCAGAACAAGACAAATGGGGTAACTCCGAGGCGGTGGATTCGGTTTTGTAATCCAGCATTGAGTAAAATCTTAACAAAATGGATCGGGACAGAAGATTGGGTTTTAGAGACAGAAAAACTTGCGAACCTCAGAAAGGTATTTTGAAAGGGAAAATGATTTGTATGTTGATAAATCTTACTTACTGACTATTTTCAAATTTAATAATTAGTTGATATCTTTAACTTTTTCGTCAAATTTTACTAAAAGAGAAGAAAAGTTGCACCAAGATTTTCCAGTACCATATTTTTTGTCCTAGACAAAATTTTGAACTTGCGAATGTGTTGATTAAGAGTTATAGCCCATGCTGTTCAAGATTTCCTGCTATCATTTGTAATTGCTAATGACAAATTGTTGATGATGCTAGTTTGCTGATGATGAAGATTTGCATGCGGAATGGAGGTTAGCAAAAAGAAACAATAAGATGAAGGTTGCAGCTTTTATAAAAGAAAAAACAGGATATGATGTGAGCCCTGAATCAATGTTTGACATACAGGTTTGACTTTGGTTTGAAAAGGGCATTTGGTGATTCCTGGAATCTTTTCATGGAATAACTTCTTCCAAATGACTTAGTTGCTAATTACAGGTGAAGCGGATTCATGAATACAAACGTCAGCTTTTGAATATACTTGGCATTGTTTATCGGTACAAAAAGATGAAAGAAATGACTGCCGAAGAAAGCCTGTCTTTCTTTGTCCCTCGTGTTTGCATCTTTGGTGGAAAAGCATTTGCTACATATGTTCAGGCAAAGAGAATTGTAAAGTTTATCACTGATGTAGGTGAGAGAATAAACCATGATCCTGACATTGGGGATCTTTTGAAGGTATTTACTCATAATGACTATCTGATTTTGTGAGGCTTAATCTTTGGCTTATTGCCATATGATTACCAAATAATTCCCTGTACCTTAATGCTTCCTCTGGCGACGAGCCCATTTTTATGAGAGACAGTCTAAATCAATACCTTGCCAGGTTGTCTTTGTGCCTAATTACAATGTGAGCGTTGCTGAACTGCTCATTCCTGCGTGTGAATTGTCTCAACATATCAGGTTCGTTATCCTGCCTATACATCAATAAAGTCTGGCCAAGTGCTAATCGAATGACGAAACACAATGTTCTAACTCTACCTTATTTCTGCTCAGTACTGCTGGAATGGAAGCAAGTGGGACTAGTAATATGAAGTTTTCCATGAATGGCTGTGTTCTGATAGGCACTTTGGATGGTGCTAATGTGGAGATAAGGGAAGAAGTCGGACAAGACAACTTCTTCTTGTTTGGAGCTCGAGCTGAAGAGATTGCTGGACTTAGAAAAGAAAGGGCTGACGGAAAGGTGCTTAAAGACCATTAAAAAATAGCCTGAGATTGTATGCTTTACTTCGTGCACGAAGGAAATAATGTCATTCTTTGTGTTTGCAGTTCATACCAGATCCTAGATTTGAAGAGGTTAAAGAATTTGTTCGAAGTGGAGAATTCGGGTCTTCAGACTATGACGAGTTGCTTGGTTCATTAGAGGGAGAAGAAGGATTTGGCCGCGCTGATTACTTCCTTGTAGGGAAAGACTTTCCCAGTTACATTGAGTGCCAAGAAAAAGTTGACGAAGCATATCGTGACCAAAAGGTTTGTCATGCAATTTTATTTTTTGTTATCGCTTCAAGATTGCAAGCTAGGCTAAGATCAAATGTTCTTTAAACGTAAAAGCCACTGGGGCAGTTTACCATTCCTCTCTTTTGGGTTGTGAAGGCTACAATGCTTCCAGAGATGGTTTTTAGAGGGCAGCCAGCTTTATTGAGTTTTAATTGTATAAAAGTGGGGATATGCTCATCTAAAGCAAGTCTAACTTTCCACAAAAATCCAGTTGTGCATTCATTTATGCAGTTCCCTGTTAAAATTATGACATGTTTATGATATATGCAGAGGTGGACGAAAATGTCGATCTTGAACACTGCTGGGTCTTACAAGTTCAGCAGCGACCGAACAATTCATGAATATGCGGAAGACATATGGAAGATCAATACCATTTGCCTACCATGAGCTTAGGTGGAATGCATACTTTATTGCAAATCCAGCTGCGGATTATGAAGTGAGTGCAGTCCTCACTTCATTCCACGAAAAATAAGTCCAATGGATGTTTTGTTCAAGGTTAAAAGGAGAGAAGGTAAAATAAAAGGTGTACTATGGTAATTTTGATGTTGATAAAGTGCACTTTGTAGCCATAACAAGAATCTCAAGGATGTGAGAGTAAAACAAAGAACTTGGGAGTTGACATCCTTTGAGAGTGATCTCCACCTGGGTAGTAAATTTAGTGCTGTAATATGACATTGATGAATAAAGGCCTCCTATGCTGAGCACTATTAATATCAAGTACTTTGACTACATTTGGCACAAAACAGAAAGCTAGTGAAAACTATTTTCTTTTAGCTCAAAAGGGTGTTGGGAACATGGATCTTTATAGGATTCTAAGTAGGATCTATGTGTTCACAAATAACTTGGATGGCCAATGCCCTCTCACCACCGGATCAACGGTAAGAAGAAGGTTGCCGCTCTCTACCCTGCTCAGGCTTCCCTTGGGAGCGATATTTATACCTCATTATCCCTGCATTGACATCATTATGAAAGACAAAGCAGGACTATTCATTTACAGTCTTTTTCAATAAAATCATCACATAGCAAATCGATAAATTCATCCCGCTTCCCTTTAGCTTACCTACGACATCACCTGAGTAAATAATTTTATCCGTACTTTTTATGGAATTTGAACTGGATCTCTACTAACAACCACTTGCTTGCCCATACAGTGCACGACAATTTTTTTTTTATTTTGCTTGTATATTATTGCTACATTAACTTACATTGATATTCCCAACATGACAAATCGTATTTTACCTTGATCCTATCACTAATCAAATTCTACAAGTTAGTGAGTTGAACTCAAAGGTGAATATAATTGCCAATCTGTTGCCCATCAGCCTTTTTTATTCTCCATCACTCACCCTTTCCAACCTCCTAATCTAACCTTGTACCCGGAGGGAATGATAAAACAATATAGAAGTGACTCCATTCATTACTTACTATAAACGTCATTCTCAATTACGTGATCGAGGACAAATCGTAAGATTTACTTCTACAATGAACAACTAAAAAAGCCAAAATGTTGAAGGTTTCTCTTTTGATTATATCATAGTCTCTTGTATAACGTTAGATGCAAGATTGGATCTTTCTAGACTCGAATCACCATATCTTAAAATTTAAATTTGAAATAATCTTACCTTGTCCAGCTAAAGACCGTCCAGTTAAAATCCTATTATTTAAATTTAATTATATATTACTAAATACTGCCAGCGATTAGACGACCACCAAAATCAACAGTCTCGAGCTTGATGACATGATTAGCTGGGATTGGGGTAATCTCAGAGACCCATTTAATGTAAGTGGGCTTTTTATTGTCTAAGTTTGTTTATTCTGTTCTATGTTGCATTTTATTTGTGTTTCTCATATTCATATAAGTTTCCCCTTTCGTGTAAATGTACTTCTCTTTATACAATATCTTGTTATATTTTGAACTCTTGAAACTTGGTGCAATAAGGGACGGACATAATGCTTAAAAGATGAAAAATAATTAGCATTTGTAGCAGTTTCGACACATGCATTTGTCTGATTTGAACGAAATCACTAAATGTCTTTACGAGTAATGACCAAATGTATGCACATTCAATTTGAATGCTCTATACAAAGAATGAATAGAAGAAATTGTCGACTAACTCTGATTTATTTGTTGGGTTTGTCCCACATCGGTCGTAGGGGTTGTTGGTGACTTGTATATAGGCTAATGTGAAAACCTTATTCCTTTAGTTAACTTTCGGAATAAGAAGGCATGTGACACTTATTGTGAGTTTTCATTTGGCTGTTTAAAATCTCTTTTGGAGGCCCAAAGGGCCTAACAGTGTTGGTGGAGCTTGTGTGGGGCCCAAAGGGCCCAACAGTGGTATCAGAGCCAAGTTCGAACTGGATTTGCCTACGCCGATTGTTGTTGTTTCCTTCATGTGTTCCACTTGATGATTTGAAAGGGAGTTTGCCAAGTGGGTGTCGTCTGATTTAAGGGGAGTGTGTTAGACAATCATTGGTTTCGGGTCACGCCCAATGTGTGAAGGGGAGTTGTTGGGTTTGTCCCACATCGGTCGTAGGGGTTGTTGGTGACTTGTATATATGCTAATGGAAAAGTCTTATTCCTTGAGTTAACTTTTGGAATAAGAAGGCCCGTGACATCTATTATGAATTTTCCTTTGGTTGTTTAAAGTCTCTTTTGGAGGCCCAAATGGCCCAACAGTGTTGGTGGAGCTTGGGTGGGGGCCCAAAGGGCCCAACAATATTGATGAGTAGTGTTTACCAACACGAAAATAACTTCTATACGGAACAGAAGTAACCATGCACACTCATTAGTATCCATTTTTGAAGTGCCTTCTTTAAGGCAAAGTAGGGAAATGCAATAAAAAGGGAAGGATTAGCAAGTCGATCGGGTGCTTGTTGATAAACACTTAGAGCGCGAGTTAAGGAAAAATTGAGGTTAGTATAATTAGGTGAAGACTAAATAAACATGAGATTGAACAATCAATTCTATTTAGTTCCAAACCAATTCAATTCAGTTTTTGGTAACAGAAAAACAAAGTTTGCTATATGTGTTGAATTCCTTTTGGGAACCAAAACTTTCGGGTTGGAAACAAAGTTCAATTTTCTTTTTCAACTACTCTAAAATCTATATTTTGTGTTGATCATTATGAAACTTGTTTTTATGTGACGAATTTTGTAATGTTTATATGATACATTTGTTTAGAATAATTGTTTATATACTTATATTCAACATATGGTGTAATTTTGATTAGATGATTAAATATGGCACGTTTAAATAATTTGTACTGAATTACGGAGACCAAATTTTCAAATAGAACTGAATCAAAATATTGTGGTTCAGTTTTGGTTAGTTATAGTAAGAATATGATTTAGTTTTATTTACCTAATTTGGCCACTAAGCCTTTATTTGACAATTTGCATTAGTTGCTTTTGAGTCAAACTAGCTGAATAAGTTCGAATGTTCACCGCTTAGAAGATTATTGAAAAATTAGTTTCACATCCAATATTTAGTACGATAAGATCTATTATATTATTGGTAGTGTGCCTGTGATCGTCAACTTGGATTGACTATCATGAAGGGATAACTTAAGCTTATCAATATGCACATGACCATTTTTTTTGGTGACTTGGAATTATAGTTGACTTGAAGGTAATAGTAGAATGTTTGAAGGTAGTGGTCTTCTAGTTTTGTGGTGGAGATTTCCTCGTTAAAATTAGTACATGTTCAATTTGGTAACTATAGATCCGAACAAGTGGGTATCGGCACCAACAAGTAGCATTAGAATTGTCATTTGTAGAGTAGATTATGAGAATACTCAATACGTCAAAATGTACTAGAGATTCTAATTTAGGGAGATAGAGTATTCAATATGAGTTAAGATGGGAGATGTGTTAAAATATTTTCCTCTTCATGTGAAAGTTATTGGTAGTTTATTATATGGTTTATCATTATTTTTTCCATTATACGTGAAATTTGATAGGAGTAAAAATATAAAGAAAACTTGATAAGAACAATATATGAACATTGAGTATGCTTTTAATACAATAATGTGATATGGAATTTGTTAAGATATACATAAAGCACCATTTAGCCTTGTGGTGAATCCATTCCAGAGTCCAACTTGTAAGTCTTACTTCAACATGAAAACCTAAACACTTATATAGAAACTTTGGGTCCCTTTTACATTTGTATACTACTAATATGCCCATCTTATTCAAACTTTCTAACCACATTCACATTCAATGTTAACTTTTGTTATTCTAGTTTTCTTGACTCTTCATTAACCAAAAGATTATAACCTCCTCATATATTATAACTAGCCTTATTTTTCAACTTCCTCCCTTAAGCTTAAATTGTTTTATTCTTCCCTGTCATGTCCTTAATGAAGCTTAAATTGTTTAATTCTTCGCTATCATGTCCTTAATTTTATACCTCTTTTCCTCACATCTTCCTTAATTGGAACTTCTTCCATCTTGGTCTTTTCATCTTCCTCCTTAATAGCTTGCTACAAATAATCTTCCTCTTCTTTTAGTGGGATTGCAAATAACTCATGAAAACATTCACCATCAATGTCTTCAAGTGTTTGAATCAAACACTTTACTTTCTTTGGCTTCTATAAGATGCTTGCTTTGATGCAAATGCCTTTTCTTTACCTCCAAAATATTATCGTCTATTTCTTTAATGTTTCTCTTCTCTCACTGCATTTTTTAATATACTTTCATCAATCTCTTGATGATGAAAGAAAAAGTTCTTATCCTTCCTCACTTCAAACTTGTAGTGTCTCCTATTTTTTAGGTCCATCAATGTTGCCTCGTCTTTTGCTTTCTTGAACCTTTCTCCATAACATCATTGAGGCTTCATCTTTTGACTTTATGTTTCCTTATTTAGAGTTACGTCGAATTAGAAATGACTAAATCTAATCATTCTCCACATATCCTTTTTCGAACTTGCCTCTTGATATCATTATGATAGGGGTGGAAATATAGAAAGAACTTGATAATAACAAATATGAATATTGAAGACAATTTTAATACAACAATATGAGGAGGAATTTTATAAAATATACTTAAAAGCACTATAGAATCTACTATTGATTCTACTAGCGAGCCTATATTGTGTCTTATTCTAACAACCCAGCCCAAATGTAATATGATGAGCTTAAATCAATTATTAAAAAAATGGTTAATCAAGTTGAAGATTTATAGTTCGTTCTTCTTAATAAATTAGATCTTATCTCAATATGTATTGGATGTGAAACTAACATCATGGGTCTTATAATTTACCCCCTTTAAAAAATTTCATCCTTGGGACTCCACTTATCCTGTGGTTAATAGGCTAGCTCACGTCTAGTCCAAATACCATCCAGTACATAAACCAACTGTAACCCAACTCAATTTTAATATGTAGGTCAAGTCTTGTCTTCAAAAATTAGTTAACTGAATTAAATATTTACACTTTATTATTCTAATAAATAGTTGTTTACCCTATTTGATATTAGATGTAAGATTAACTTTTAGGAGTTTTACATTTTTTTCAACATGAAAACTTAAAAGACTTATGTGTAAACTTTGAGACCCTTCCACATTCTTTTACATTAATAAGTCCATCCACTTGATTCTTTGTGATCTCATCTACATTTAATGTTAAATCTTGATATTCTAGTTCCTTGATTCTTTACTTACCAAAAAGATTCTGACCTCGTATATTATAATTAGGCTTATTTTCTAATAATGTTGGCTTATATGTCAATATTAGACTTAGTTTTTTTGCTCTCTTGAGTATTTTTTTTTCATGTTAGAAAGAATGTTTAGCCTAGGTGGTGGTGTTGCTCTTGATTAGTTGCCATGTTACTACTAAGCTTATTTTGTAATGAGCTATTTGTTGTGGATGATTCCTCTATTATAGTATGTAAGATAATGTTTCCAGTTAGTAATGTTACCAGTTAGCATTCTACTTTCCTCTACATATATAGTTGTTATATGGAAAGTTGAAACTATTCTCCTTATTTTTATCCATTGTCTCACCTGGCTGCTTGCTAGTCTAGGCGTTGTAACTTCTATTTGCCTTGTGATATTATATAGCCTATCTCTTTGTATTATTTCGTTTATATTCTTCATATGTTCATTATTAATCAGGTTAGATGATCTCTTTACATTTTCTTCATGCAATTTGCCTTGATGAGTTGTCCTATGTACCGTGTTTATGTGATATTTGTGCTAGTTTGTGTTTCATTTACTTATTTAGGTTACTTATACCTTGTTAATGTGTGTGATTCCTTATTTACTTTGTTATCCCTGGTGTATGTGTTTCACCATCATTCACGCATTATGCAATATTTTAATTGGGTGATGGAGCGTAGTTAGTTTGTATAGGTTTCGAGAGAAGCACACCGGCTAGTTTAGGGTTTGGAGCTTCTCTCATTAGGATTCCTTCCCTTTTATTGCTATGATCTATAGGTTTAGCTTTCAATAGGAGGATGAACTAAGTCGTATTTTATAGGATCTCACGTCGGTAATAGTAATCCTCAATGCTGAAGTCTCTTGAATTGTTTTCTTAATTCCTTTAAGACGCCTTTGGCATTATGTATATCTTCATGTCCCAGCCCATACATACTTTCATCGGCTTTGTGTAAGGCAGAGGATTGGAGATTACACATTCTTGTGTAGATACGAGGATTGGCAGACAGGATTCTATCTTGAGGATCTAGGACTCTGCGTTTCTAGCTTCACACGCCTAGAAAGGCATGAAGTAGACGGTTATTATACTTTAAATGTCTGTCATAACTTGTGTTATTCAGGGTTCTAAAGGTGCCTTTACTTGAGAGAGCTTTGCTTGTTGAGCTTGGAGGCTGGTGTTGTATGGAAGTCAAAATGAGGGTTTAGGCTATTTATTTTACACCCCAAGAGTGGCGACACATAATATTTTTGGATTTGTTATTTACCCATTCTTATGCTTTTATTATCGTGTTAATTTCTCAAGGTTTTCATCACTGTTATGGTATTTTCATTGATTTTCCTTTCATTAATTGATCGTATTAATTAGTCTTGATTAATTTTAGGTGTTAGAGTAGTTTTCATTTCGTTTCGAAGTTAAAGAAGAGACTGGGGCAAAAATTACGGGACAAATGCGATGGCAAAAAATAAAAAATCATGGGAAACAAGGCCTAGTGCTGCAACATTAAGATCAAGAAGGTGCGGTACTGAAAATGATAGATGGTAACCGAAGTTGGAAGCTGCGATGACAGCAAGCCTAGTAAATGATACTACATATTCATTTTGAAAACCTTAGATTAGGGCCGCAACACAAGAAAGTCCAGGTGACGACTCCTGTGTTTAGGAAAAGAAACTTCCGAGTATAGGACTCCAGCTCGAACTGGAATCTTAATATATGGGGCTATGAATATGACGTATTCAGGGTTCTAAGCAAGCTTTTTCTCGTTCTTGTCAAGGTTCTATTCGAAGATTTTGAAGTTTCTGTGTGCACCAATTGTGCAGAATGATTCAAGGGAGACGAAGTAGCTAACGAATCATTATTTTATTGAAGATCAACTGAAAGATTTTTGTTTTTCCTTATGCTCTTGTGGATTTTATCATCAATTATTATCATGAATCGTTCTAGTACTCTTAAACATTTTTCATGAGTGTTAATCTATGGTTCCACGCTAGTGATGACATTCATGTTAAATCAATGACTTAAATGTTAGTGTGTAATAAAGTTTAATTATTATTTTTTCATGAGTATTCTATTATCATGTTTAATGCATATTATTCGTTTGAAATTTATTGAAATAGAGTGATGTTCCGAATAAAGAACCATGCTGGATGATATTTTTTGATAATAAATTGACTGCATAATCATAAGTTCAATACAAGTGTTTGAATAAGATCAACAGCATATTTTTATGGTCAGTCAAATTGTGTCCGATTAAATGGAGGATAGAAATCCACAAATCTTAATGCATCTTGAAATTAAATTAATGGAAAACATGGCCTGAAATATTGATTGAAGTTAAGGATTTTTAAGATATATCGGAAATATTGTTGATTATAGATTTGGAATTCTACTATCCCATGGAAAGTAAATAATTAGGTTTTATCTATATGACTTTCTTATCAATTATTTATATAAGTTAAACTAATTATGTAGCTTAAACTTTCTAGCTTAATGATCATATAGAGATTTCATCCATCTAGATTAGATATTTATTTCTTTTCTTTTTCAAATTAAAATTAGTTCATAAAAAATAAGAACGGTTTCTTACTTAGTGTAGTTTGATAACTTCGGTTGCCCATCCTCATGGGAGTCGTATTTGGCTCATTTTCTAAATTACTTGAAACAAGTAGTGCACTTGCTAGAATGTCAAAATTTTCCTATCAAATTTGAAAATATTGTTTCATTATAAATTAGAGTAATTACATTAGTTGTTTGAGAGACTTACGGTTTAGGCGTTGTTTTAATTTTCAGGATCATTTTTGGTGAACTACTCGAACTTGAAGAAATTGACCCTAGAATTGAGCGTACTTTGATCACGATTAGGGAGGCTAGAATCACACTGAATACACATGCTGCCATGCTGGTATATACTGTTGTGTTTTTTTCCAAGGAATATATTCATGTTGAAATAAAAAAAATGCTAAGATTATTCATAGCATATATGCGGATCTTCTGTACTTCTGTCTGGTTGTACGCTTTAAAAGGGCGCTGTAAGTGGCTCCACAATCTTCGTTTTCTCGGGCGATTCCTCTGCCACCATAGAATTGCATACACAATCCAATGTTGGTGATTGTTTCACGAGGTCAATTCTTTGTCTGACTTCGACAAGCCCATGTTTCCGGTCTCTTATTTCGATCTTCTTTTCCATCTTCTTAATTGTGACGATCGGTTTCATCCCCTTTATTTAACAATATATTGAAATAGAAAGTTATCTCACCAAAAGATTGATGGAAATTCTTTTCTATTGCAAATCAATAGAATGATCTCTATTTATATTTTCCAATCAAAATAAAACGGGGGGAGCTGGGATTTAGCTTAGAGAATGATCACTTTACACTACACTAACAGATCTCACTTCATAAAATAAAATTCAACAGCTTGGAGTGCGTACTGGAATTTAAATTTTTTGTTCAATTTGTAAAAAGATAAAACCTGTGTAAACACGTGAGAGGCTTCATGTTCCGGCTCGTTCTGCACGACGCTAACGGCTGCTTCCTGCGACGAAAGTTAGTTTTTTTTTTTTTTAAAAAAAAAAATTGCAATTCGGTAACCTTTCCATAAGGTACTTCAGAAGTAATTTGGGGCATGCATAGATTTTTACGCCCACTATGATTTCTCTTGGATACCATTATTCCCGGGATGTGTAAGTGCGGATGACATAAGTTCATCCATAACAAATATTTGGTCTCAATACACTATGTATATGCATGCAACAATATTGAAGCAGTGTATGCATGCATGAAAATTACCCTGGCAGTGTGCAGCTCTCCTTCATTCAAAGTCCTAGGCTCCATCTCAATAGAACAGCACAGTCGTTCCATGTATTCTAGTGTGAATAAATAGCAGCAGATTGATGATCTCAAAGGGACCAATGTGACCTTTGGACTGCACGCACGTAATATTGGGTCGTCTGTCGCCTCTATTGGTTACTATATTTATAGTTCTATACCCATCTATGCCTGCTAGGCTCCTATTTCATGGACAGACACTGTTTTCAAGTTGATAATAACGAGAGCAAAAGACGAGCAATTCTAGTTCACATGTATTCCTCTGTTTTATTAGTTAGCATTTATCTTGAAATGCAGATATCCCGTGCTTGAATTGGTTGAATATTTGTGTTTCTGGTAGTTGGTAGAAGCTCCATGCATGGGTGCTTTGATTGCAAGCGCATCAAAGTCAATCTCCAATTTTTTAGCTGAGTTGTATTTGGATGGATGTTTGGCATCGCCACCACCCACGTCCATAAAAAAATCATCTCTTTTCAGTAATTTCGTAATTTTTTTAATAATTTCTAAAATTTTGATTGTACTATTCTTGAAATATCTCACCGAGAAAAAAAAGGGTTTTGATTAGTGACGACTGACGATAGGTGCCACCAAAATCTCGATCTGCTGTAGGAAATTTCTGTCTGTACATATAACAATAGCATTGGGAAGAATTGCGAATTTTTATTTTGAGCCCGAAGAAATGTGATTTAATAACTGATTCAATATAAAGCATTCGTAATGATGGATTCTGAACTGCAAGCTGATGTAGTTTTTTTTATTTCTTTTATTTATTTCATAAATTTTTTTTGCAAGCTACAAATTAAATAGTTTTTTTTTGCCAAGCATGTAATTGGGATGCACTAAAAAAATTTCAGTACTTGAACCACAGTTATATCATTCTTACGTTATAAAGAGGTGGATGAACAGTATTTTTTTTCAGAGGAAATCACACGTAAGCTTCGCAAATAACTAGAGTCCGCAGCTTATGTACTTGTGGGTATACATCATACTCATATCCACATTATTGAGCTAGGTTACAACACCTACAAATTTTTTTATTAAAAAAAAATATTGTACCAAAATTGTTAAATTTTATGGAGGTAAACATATCCTGCCTTTTATTCTGCAAACCTAATTATTGGCAATTACTGCCTCATGCTATCCTTTCCTCTCCATACTTATTCTTCCTTTCTCTACATCTTCCTCCTATCACCCACTTTAAGAAAGACACAAGACTTCAAAAATATGTATTTCTTCTTCCTTATTTTATTTCTTCTGTTATCTTGTTTTTTGTCTTGATGACAACATTGCCAAGCTGTAAAGATGTCACTTTTTTTAATTTTTTTTTTATTTTTCTCTTGTTTGAGCCTTTTTTTAACGGACCCTGTTTGTGTAAAAGTTGTACAATCCGAACATCAATGTGACCACCCGCGTCCTATGTCAAAGCGACCACTCAAGAGAATAATATAAACCATGTAACCTCCCTCTCTAGTAACATTGCCGAGATACGTACCAGTAGGGGTGTAAACGAGCTAAGCCTACCTGCGAGATTTTTACGTTCGGCTCATGCTCGTGCTCGTTAATTTTGTGTTCGAAAAAAATACTCGGCTCAAAATAGATAAGCTCGTTGAATAACGAACAGAACTTGAACAAAGGAATGTTCGGCTCGGCTCGGCTCGAAACTCGAATTCGATATGTTCAAACTCGAAAAAATGTTCGGTTCGGCTTGGATCGTAAATATTATTGAGGTCACATTGAACTTATATAGTGTTTAAAATTTTTTTTGATCTTATATAAGTGGGCACAAAAATATTCGCTAGGCTCGAGCTCGGCTCGAACTTGGCTCAAACCCGGCTCGAACCAAGCCCAAACACTATAAATTTTGGATAAGCTCGGCTCGGCTCGTTTATATTAATGCTCAGCTCGTTTATATTAAAGCTTGGCTCGTTTACATTAAAGCTCAGCTTGGCTCGTTTTATATCGAGCCAAACTCAAGCACACCACTACTCAACTCGGATCGGCTCATTTACACCCCTACATACCAGGAATCAGGCAAGCACACACAAAATGAATAAACACTTTTACCAGCCAGCTCATATACGTTTTGGCGAAAGACCTCGGCTGATAGTCTTCATATTTCCAATTTGTGATCGAGCTCAATGCCGAGGCCTTCAAACCCAGGAGTTTGGGCTACGACGTTATGTCCATGTGTGTGTGGCTTCTTAAAAAAATAACAAAAATAACTAACTTATAAAAATACTGAAAGGCACTATGCAAAATAAAGACTACCAAACAACCAGATAAAAATCAAATCAAATAGAAGAACTAATATAAAGAGAAAGGAGATAAAAATAGTACAAAGTTATCGTTAGCTTGACTTTACCTTGTTCATTCATATTGAAGCATTGTAGTGGAAGATCGAGGATCAAAACCATGTAAGTTTCTAAGTGAGGCAACACAAGTTCAAACTTACAAAAATATTTGTCTTGGCAAATTAATAAAATCATATAAGTTCATAAGTGGCATTGACCTTGATTTACTTAGCTCTCTAAAGCAAACAAATCAAATAAAAGAGAACTAAGTGAAGTGTGAACAAGGTGAATCAAAATAAAATCAAGCACATAGAGAGAGAAGGGAACAGTGAAGACATAATGGATTTTTTAAGAGGTTTAGAACTTTTATTCCTCTCTTCTAACCCACCATGTCTTTTTATTAGGTGGATCTTCTAACCCACCAAAGGAAGTCTTTTGCTTTCATGGCCTATAATATGAGCACTCTGAGTCACGAGAGAGCCAACACCTCCACAACAACTAAGAGGGTGAATTTATAAATGTAATGACTCCAAAGCAGTTACGAGGTTGAGCTTTTCATAACCTAGATGTATGATCTAATTCTTATATATACTTCCAACCTTTAAGTTGCGTAATTTATATGATGATACTACTATTGTGGTAAAGTAAATATTAGGTTGTGGTTAACTATTCTACATACTCCACAATTAGAAATTACATAGAGCATCAACGCATACTAGGACGTCGTACTTTTCAAGTGGTATGAATGGTAAGCTCATCCAATCCACATTTCTCTATCACACACACAGCTACAAACAAATACGTTAGGCGTACCTTTTGCTTCTCATCATGTTCTAAGACTTTGAGGGTTACACACCTTGCAAATGATCATTAGAATACCCTAAACTTAACACCCTATGCGACAATAATAATAATAAAATAATAATTTGTAGAGTACATGTAACATATCAAGCACAACCACATAGGCATTAAGTCATCCGCCTACAATAAATACTTCACGTAACCCATAGTTCCCACAATCTATAAGTCTCATAAACCCGAAATACATAAGTTATACAACCCAAATAGATAGATCCGATACAACACTCAGCACAATAAAATGTTTGGTACCACTCCATACCACAAGCCTCTTGATCTGTACACCGCCAGTCATTAACATGAATACAAGCCTACATAAATTTAGGAAAACCATCCTAATCAAACAACTTTGATTTCTGGGCAAACAATAACTACTCACAAACAATATGGGTAAATGAGTCTCTTAATACCTTCAACAAATCATGAAACTTCCAAAATACATCACAATGCAATAAGCTTAGGCTGATAAGGAGGAATATCATAAAACGTGTTGGATCAAATCAACGGTTTCAAACTTACATTTATACATACATACGTCTATGTCCTTGCATCATCAATATGTCACCCACCATGATATTCAGGCAGCTTGGAATAATGATAGTGTTACAATTTTTGGAAACGCGCTACATTCACAATACCTTAATTACATTGCGCTACATTAAAGTGTAAAAGAGTATTACTACAATTCATACATACGTGTGTTGCTCACTCTCAATTTTATAAAAACTATAAACTTTTTATACTTATATAGTATGCTTAGGTAAGGGCTTATATCATACGCTTTTTGGATATTCTAGTTAGAAAACCATATAGGGATCTCATCCACGAAGTTTATTAAATTGTGGAAAAATTCTGCTAAATAGCCTGACATTGGAGGGATCCAATAGAATGTTGCCAACGTTGTTATATCATCTAAAACTCGATGCAAATCTTACTCATAGAGCTATGATGAGATGAAGTAGAAGAGTTCTATAGACCTAGATGAGTTGAACTCCTTGTCCTAATTTTGCAAGCTCACTTCACGTATCCTACCAAAGAGATAAAACCCGAATCACAATTGGAACACTTTGGCACATAAAACGAGGTAACACCTCCACACATGCACGACTAAAAAAATCATTTGACTTAATTATCTTACTTAATGAAGTGTTAAACCTCATTAGGTAACTTAATTAGAATTTAGTGTTGCATGTAACCTTAATTTTATTGTTTCATCGAGTGAACTTAATAGAAGGATTTTTCCGTATGGCCAAACAATGTCTAAGGTGGCTGAATTTTAAACTAGTGGGTCATAACACCCTAAGGATTTGGTATAAAAATTACCAAGTGCTAGACCGTGGGCCAACAGGGTAAATAAGGCCCACTAAAATCATGCTAAGGAGCTGAGAACAATCATCTTCAGCCCCGCACCAATTTTCCTAAATCTCGATCATGTTATTGAAGACTTCAAATTTTCCTAAGTAAAAGGGTAGGGTTATCCAATACTATTAGATTTAGTTCAGTAAAACATCAGGTCCAACTCCCATGTAATTGGGGCTGAGTCAACTCGGGAATGGTAGGCATTGGACAAGAAAATTTTGGAGCTAGCAAGACCTAGGTGGTATGGGAAATTCCTACTATATTATCTACCCATCCAAAGGCCCTAAAATTATTCAGAGATGCTATCAGGACAAATCCTAAGGTCTGGATGTAATTGAACAAATTTTACCACTCACACTTGGTTCAACAAAATTTGCAAATGGAACTATGGAATTAGGGTTACACCTTTCATTCATGTGCACTCCCAAAATCTGAACTAGATAACCCACTAAATGAATTTTAATTAACCAACAATTTTATGTGTTGCAAGCATACAATTAATTAGTCCACATAAAAATTTTACAGATTTTATAAAAATATTTTAGGGGCTCAAATAGGAGTACAAATACAGAATATAGCCAACCATACAAAAAACATAACATACACATACAACGGTTAGGACTTTCTTTCAGGCCTTTCCTGAGGATATTTAAGTAGGGTATTTTTATAATAGGAAGCTATTGATAGATCAACAATCATGAAAAAGAATGATATCTACAACTACCTACATCATCGTGTGTAAAAACTTGGAAAAAGGCACGACCAGGTCATAATGTGTAAAACCTATGACTCGGGTTAGGGTTTTATAGTCTGAATTGGTCTGTTCAACGGTTATTTTCAGTTGAGTCAATTTCAAAACAGAGGAGACTGAACCAGAGAGGGTATATGGCTGCAGGACATGCTAGACAATAGAGGGGTAGACAAGAGTCACCACGAGCTCAGAATCAAGCAATATGACTAGTAGGACCGTCTACTTCATTACTAGCATGGGTGGACATAGCCACAATTGATGAAGCACTGAAGGATACGACAGACATGACAAGTATGCTTCATATTTCATATAGCTATGAGTGTAAAGCCTTCTTGATTTAAAATTTCGAGTATGAAATTTTGATAAGGAGCGAAAATTGTAAAACCCATGACTCAAGTCAGGATTTTGTACTAGAAACCGGTCGGTTCGACTGTTATTTTTAGTTGAATAAATTTCAAAACACGCATACTGGGCCGAAGCCGATCTTGTGTTATGAACCAAGAAAGTCATGAGTGCCAAGTATATAATGAATATATAAGACTATGCCAAATTTTTCTTTATTTATTTTAATTAATCGTAGAAATATTTTTAAGCCAAATAGCATATTAGGACGCGTTACAGGTAGTTTGGGTGGGTTATATTAGTTATAGAGCATGTCATTGATGTGCATTATATTTTATGAGATTTACTTTCTTAGTTCTCTGGATTTTTATAATTATTACAAGTTACTACTATTTTTGACTCGAGTTGGAGTCGAGTGAAATTTTATATTACGAGACAACCGTTCGTTTTCTCACGGACTATTCATTTTTCTCACTGACCGTTCGTTTTTATCATTGACCGTTCAATTTTCTCATCTAACCATTCATTTTTCTCCCCCTAACATTTATATATTCCACACTTCTGGCACTGTCACCATTCATTCTTCTCACTCAACTTCTTTTTTTTCTTCCTTCCCTCTTCCCCACAATCCTCGCTCGAGCCAGCCACAACCTAGTCGCCATCGCCATGTGACTGACTATTAGGTATATACTTTTATTCGATTTAATTATTTAAAATTTATAATTATTAGGACAACATGCTAGGAATGATTAACTGTTGTGATAAATGTCTCATTGTGAATGAAGTGATGATTTGCATGATTTGATTAATAGTTAGTGATCTAATTAAGTAAATTAAATTTAAGCATGCTAATTGACTGCAGCGTGAAATATAATAAAAACAGGATGAATAGGATGAAATATTTTTACATTGATAATTGGTTGACTATTGTTAGATGATGATTGCATTGTATGTGTGATATTCATGATGAGTTTGATGCGTCATTAAGTTAGTGGACATTAGCTTCTAGATTTGATGTGTCGGTACAGAGTAGAAGCTCGCCGCCTGGGCGCGCGGACATGCTTGGAGCTTCTACTAGTTTCGTTTAGAAATCGCCTCTAAATTATTTCTCTATTCTATTGCGATTTATTTTTACAGATGTAGGACGAGTTGAGTGGTGTTTCATTCGATCCCACTTAACACGGGCCATTTAGCCGATCGTATTTTCGGATTAATAACCCTCGTGCATGAGATCCCTTGAGTATGCTTTAAAAAACAAGATCCACCATAAGTTGCCTTCGGGCCTATTATATTAAATTCTTTACCTAGGCCTATGTTTATAGTTTTTGCATTTTCAGTGAGATGTGTGACCATGGAAATTTGATGACCGTGCTACGCGAGCGGGTGCTGGCCAATCAAAGCGGGCTCAAGAACTGGTGAGCGTCCACTCCATTCCCGAGGGATCTAAACAACTCCACCTTTGAGCTCCTCAAACCTGGAGAAGTGTGGAGGTTTACGGGTACTACTGTGTAGCGCATGTCAAGGCTTGTGGTGAAAAAGGGTGGCTAGTCAAAGCTGGCTCTGGGCTCTAGAATTAGTGAGCATCCACTCCATTCTCGAAGGATCCTGAAAACTCCACCTTTAAGTTCCTCAAACCCAGAGAAGTGTGGAGGTTTACGGATACTACTGTGCAACATATGCCTAGACTTGTGGCGAAAAAGGGTACTGAAGGCCCATGTTTGAGAGCACTCGGCCTCTGTACTAAGGGCTAAGAGTAATATGGAGGACGTAGAGGGCTGAGATGAATGACAATGATTTTGTTAGTTTGAATGGCCAAGGAAAGAGTATGTCATGGAAGGAGAAAGTTATGGAAAGGGGATAGCTCCGATTAGTGCCCTTGTGAGAGTTCTTGCGGAAGTATATAAGGTTTTTATTCAATAAGAGGGCCAACTCTCTTGTGCCAGTTTGATATTAGTTATTTTGTAGGCCGGTAACACTCGTTACTGACGGTTTTTTGTTATATATATATATGTGTGTGTGTGTGTGTGTGTGTGTGTGTGTGTGTGTGTGTGTGTGTGTGTGTGTGTGAATCGCGAGGACTGAGCACTGTCAGAACTGCGGAGGAGTAGTAAAGCCATTGCACACATGTACCTACCATAATGTGATGAATGGAAATGATGATTTATAAGCTATGTGAATGATGAGATTGTTTTAGATTACTTTGTGAAATGCTATGAACATTTAGCCTATGAAACAAAACTAGAATGATAGTCAAATAAAAATGCCATGTTTAGAAATTATATCGATATAAATATTTATTATTGCCATGGATAGATTGGCCCTATTGCACTTTTATGGATTGATTTTTTTATTTTTATTGCTATAAATATATATTGTTTATCGTTGATAGGGTGGTCCCTACTGCACTTTTAAGGGAGACTCTATCCATTTCATTTTCAAAATTTGGTATATCTTTTGAACTTTTCGTTTGTTTATTTTCTTCGTGTACTTGTTTGTATATCATGACATGCATGTAGGAAAACGTTAGAACCCAAGCATCTCATCCATGTTTTGCATGTTGCATCTCCACCTTAAGCTGCCGAAGCTAGATCCGGGTCGGCTTAATCGAATCAAGTAGATTAACAAACGGTTTGGTCGCCAGTGACATTTCCGGGTCGGTTCATGGGTAAACAGGAATGGATTGTTACATAATGACCATGAAAGCTACCACCTTTTGCCAAGTTTGGCACCACTACATGCTCATTATTGTCAACAAATGAAATTGTGTGAACAAAAGTTGTAGATCTATCCTTTGTGAGTGTGTCGATGTAGAGTTGATTGAAACATACCATTTGTAGCATTAGACATGCATTTTCTACCAAAACAGAGTAAACAAATTATCATGTCATGCTAAAAAATGCATAACTATTTTTATAGCATGATAAAATGAAAATTCTAAGTCTTAAAGACTTCTAACATATGAATTTACATGAGATAAATATCATAAAAATGCTCAAGCATGCCAATCTACACAAACAATGCACAACAACCACAGGAAAGGGAGTAAAGGTGAGACCTTTACCTCATACAGTGCCTATGGGAGGTCTCTTGGGACTTGTTACCTAAAGACTTTGACCCTAGAGGCCTGGCAAGGCATGGAGAGAGCTTGGAGAGGGCAGGAATGTTTGAAAGAAGCCAGAGAGAAGAGGGGAGGAAGGGAACAAATGAGGGAATGGAAGATGAGTTTTAAAGAAAAGGAAAGAGCTAACATGCCTATGCCACTCATTGTCACACGTATGGATGCCAACCCTAATGAGGTATGGGCACACACCTAATGGGGCATGGGCTGGCCCAAAACTCAAAAACTTTTGAGTTTTCATCTTAAAGCTATGGGGATGATCTCGGGAACTACGCCATGGGTCCTATAGGGGCTAGGATCGGTCGCAAAAGGTTCCAAACACATGACAAACAATCTAGAGTTGCAAAAAATATGGTCCTAAACATAACATGACTCGACTTAAAAAGAAATTGAAAATAAGAGCCAAGACGACGTAGTGTCCAGTCAAGCAAAGGCGAATACCGGGGGTCAACAAGGTTGTCGCTTGTAAATACCATACCATACATACATACACGGAAAAAAGGATGAGGTAAGCAACTTGATCTCGGTCCAGACCAATCCAAAACTAACCATCAGGTAAAAAGCCTAGTTTTTACAGCCTCACCCACTTAAGAAATTTCATTGCTAGAATTAACCTAAGGGAGTAAACACACAACT
>JAVDBV010048995.1:0-14464 GCA_032619315.1 Piper longum | reverse complement strand
GGAGTTGTTGGGGGTCTAATCAAGTGTTTAAAAGTTGAAATAACAACCATCCAGAAGCACAAAAGGCAATGCTTAATGATCAAGTTAATGTTAATAACTTAAGGAGAAAAGTTGCATGAAGACAAGTTAAATGTCACAATCTTAGTTTATATGAGTTAGCTGATCTCGTTGATCAACTTTTGTTAGTTTGGCTGAAAATATTGGACAATGTAATCGATCACTACAATGAATTTGTACTAGATGGAAGAAGTAATTTGTTGCTAATCGCTGTCGCCGTCTAGTCTGATCTTAGATATATAGCAAATAAAACTTTATATAGATTACCAATAAAGAACTTTATGAGGAATACTCGAATAATCGACTGCCTATAATGGAGTCATGTATGAGTGATCACCGCATGCCTCTGTTGGGTACACAATCAAACTATATGCATAATTTAAAGCTACCCAATACAAGAAAAAGGCTTATGGGACTATCTATTATGAGCTTCATGACAAGCGTATAAACATCGTAAAATGTAGCTAGTAAGCCAATGTTGAAATCTTAATGCCATATGTACGTAGTCATACGACAAATGCATACAAATCACCCAACTGAAAGGGATCATCAATTATAGCATGGGTCACCCACAAGCTAATATGCATGAATTGAAAGCTACCCAATACAAGAAAAAGGCTTATGGGACTATCTATTATGAGCGTCATGACAAGCGTATAAACATCGTAAAATGTAGCTAGAAAGCCAATGTTGAAATCTTAATGCCATATGTACGTAGTCATACGACAAATGCATATAAGTCACCCCACTGCAAGGGATCATCAATTATAGAACGGGTCACCCACAAGCTAATATGCATGGAAAGTTCCAAAACCAGTTGCTAGTAACCCATACACAAATGCAATGAGTAGAAGAGGGATCATGTGATATGTTGGGAAAGGAAGAGAGATAGAAGAAGTAGATATGGTGATAAGTGGTGAGTTCTTTATAGCTTCGCTTTGAGTGGAGAGGAGTGAAGAGGGAGAAGGAGCAAATTGCAAGAAGATGGCCCATCACTTGTCCCCTCTCCATGTGAAACCTGTTCTTGCTTCCATGTGCTTCCTGTTCTTCATTAGCTCTCTCATTTCTCCTTTCTTCCTCCCACTACGACAGCAGCTGGCCAGCCTTGGATAAGCCCACAATACAACGTGATCAAACATGCATGCTTCTCATCTTGACTCGCCACAAATTTTAGTGTGTGTATATATATATATATATACAGACACACACATACGATCTTAGTGGCTAGTCAATATGTGTAGCTGCTACTCATACATACGCCTTGTTTTCTTGCGAAGTTTCAGCTAATGTTTGGACTTTGGACTGCCAATTCTGATCCGTTTAATGTTTGGTTTTGTTATGCTATTTTATTGAAGTCATTCACTGGCTACATGCATGCTTCTCATCTTGACTCGCCACAAATTTTAGTGTGTGTATATATATATATATATACAGACACACACATACGATCTTAGTGGCTAGTCAATATGTGTAGCTGCTACTCATACATACGCCTTGTTTTCTTGCGAAGTTTCAGCTAATGTTTGGACTTTGGACTGCCAATTCTGATCCGTTTAATGTTTGGTTTTGTTATGCTATTTTATTGAAGTCATTCACTGGCTACATGCATGCTTCTCATCTTGACTCGCCACAAATTTTAGTGTGTGTATATATATATATATATACAGACACACACATACGATCTTAGTGGCTAGTCAATATGTGTAGCTGCTACTCATACATACGCCTTGTTTTCTTGCGAAGTTTCAGCTAATGTTTGGACTTTGGACTGCCAATTCTGATCCGTTTAATGTTTGGTTTTGTTATGCTATTTTATTGAAGTCATTCACTGGCTACTTGCTCTTATTCCTCGATGAAAATACCAATTTTTTGTCCACGGACGCTTTCGAGTGGCTAGCTAAATGTTTACTGAACTTACAAGTAACAAATCTTATTTGCAAGCTCAAATGAGAAAAGATTGAAAGAACTAAATGGCCGTCTTCTCGAGAACTTGAGCTTTTATTTAGGAAATTGTCAATAATTTTGATTCAGCTCGGACAAATTGCCAATTCGCTTCATGAGTTTAAAACCATTTTTCTCCAACTCTATTTGCAGCTTGCAAATAGCTTGGTCTCTTTGATAGCCAGTGTTGTGGTAGAAATGGGCTGTGGATAATTGAAATTAATCACGAACAAAAGCCCATAAATCTTTAAAGCCCATCATCTATATCTACTTCCCGAAACATCAAAACCCCTAGCTGTTTCAATCGCGAGGCCCATTTTGTACAACCCATTATCCATTTTAGTTTAAATCGAGAGCCACTTTCTTTTTTTTTTTTTACAACAACCTACCAATTTTTAGAAAAATTGTTTTTTTTTCGTAAATCATATTGTCTTTTTATTTTTGAAAGAAAAAAGTGCTATCTTTTTATTTATTTATTTTATAAATAATTCTATCTTTTTATCAAAGGCGGTGGAGGTATGAATTGACAGAATTGGGCCCCAGGATGGGGACAGCCTCCTTGGGAGATGTACTTGGTCAGAGTCCATTACATCAGACTAGAAAAATTTGGGCAGTTTTGCTCCAAAAAATCAAACAGGAAATAAACATTTCGACACTTTCTTATCTTAAATCATGCTTATGGACACTTTTTTTATGAGGATGAGCATATTTAAGGTGAACTCATTGGTAAAATTAAAAAAAATTGCACTTCTAATTTCTTTTACAGACCAAAAAATATATCTTCCTGTTTTTAAAAAATTTAAAAATATATTGGAAAAAAAACCTTGCAACACCAATGTTTTTTTTCATAAAAGAAGTGGGTTGGACCATGCTTCAATAAAAAGCATGGACTCAAACCATATCCTGAGGTATGTGAGGTAATTAGCCATCTTTTGACAAATTCTTTTTTATTTTATGTTAAATTTTACCTCTAGTAGATAACCGCAACAATAAAACGTTTTCCGTATAAAATAATGGGAGGTTTATTACGGTTAATTTATTAAATATTAGATAAATAATTATTGTTTGAATTTTTGTCATATGCTTTAAAGACAAAATTTTTCTATTTCACCGGTTCTTATTTACCATCGATATAAAATCTATTTGTTTCAAGTAGGTTAACCAATTTTCATCAAAATTATAAAATTATAAATAAAATATTTTATAAAATTATTATAATGCTTTTTTGCAATCAACAATCAATAATATTTTTTAAAAAATAATAAATTTAAAATATTAAGTATAAATTAAATTAAATTTCAAATCTAAAAAGAGCACATAAATAAAAAACTTCCACTACTGATCGAAAAAGAAGGGTATTGCTACTTCTTAGCACTACTTCTTAGCTTAATGAGTAACTAAAGGTTAAACACACCATCTTCACCTACTTATATTAGTGTTCTTCAGGTAAATAAGGATTTGAACCGACCTAAAAATATTATAGAATTAGCCTTATTAAGTTTTGGTTTATCTGTTTAAATTTTTACTAGCATCTATTTCATATCAAATATAAGGAGTCTCAATATACCTTGGCCGTTAACATTTGAATAATTTTTTTATTTTAAATATTATTTTTTATTTATGTAATATAATATATCTTATAGAATATATTAGATCTTAATATAAATAATAATATTACCATAAAATATTTTTTATTATCAATTTGGGTTCAATTAGGCTCAGGGTTTCCTAAATCGGTTTAGAAGGGCGAGGGAGTTGAACCGTTTACTAATTAATCCTCCCTCTTAGCTCCGACTTCTCTCCTAACTTTCCTCTCCCATCGCTCACTCCGGCGAGCACCCACCACCACCGGCGGCGGCGGCGGAAGTAGACGGGAATAGGTGAGGTTCTGATTCCTTTTCTTTTTTAGCTCAGATTAATCTCATAGCATCCGGGCTTAGTCCGGTGAGAGAAACAAGCTGTGTTTCTGTGTCCTTGATACTCGCGAAATGTCGCCGAGATCTCCCGAGCTGGCCGACTATGTTTGGTGGATCATGTTTAATGATGATGAGTATGTTGATCATGATTAGGAATGGACGCTGAAAATTGGAGTATGCTACTAGCTAGTTGATAGACCCGTGATTAACTTTTTCGTCCTCTGTTGGAACTATGTTCTCCTGAAAGGTGTTTCCTTTGTTTAATTTTTTCCGGGTTAAAAGCACTAGATGATCCATATATATATATATATATATATATATATATATATATATTGTGGTAAAAATGACTTCTTTGCACCCCAGAATTTTTAGTGGATTTTTCTTTTTGCCTGTTGATTATTGTAATTGCAGCTTGGTGGTAATTCTGTGGCGAGATGGAGGGTTGTGACTGTATTGAGCCACAGTGGCCGGCGGATGAGCTGTTGGTGAAATACCAATATTTGTCAGATTTTTTCATCGCGCTTGCTTATTTCTCCATCCCTCTAGAGCTGGTCTACTTTGTAAAGAAATCTGCATTCTTCCCATATAGATGGGTGCTCATGCAGTTTGGGGCATTTATTGTTCTTTGCGGGGCTACTCACCTCATAAACCTTTGGACATTCACAATGCACTCGAAGACGGTTGCAATTGTGATGACTGTTGCAAAAGTCTCCACTGCAGTTGTTTCATGTGCGACTGCACTGATGCTTGTCCACATTATACCCGATTTGTTGAGTGTCAAAACTCGAGAGCTCTTTTTAAGGAATAAGGCAGAAGAGCTGGACAGGGAGATGGGTCTCATACGCACACAAGAGGAAACTGGGAGACATGTTAGGATGTTGACCCATGAGATCCGAAGTACACTTGATAGGCACACCATTTTAGAAACAACACTCGTAGAGCTTGATAGAATTCTAGGGCTGGAAGAGTGTGCTTTGTGGATGCCAACTCGTACCACCACGAATCTTCAGCTGTCCCATGCTTTGCGGCACCAGAAACTTGTTGGAACTACTATACCCATCCACCATCCTGTGATCAATGAGGTTATTCTGTTTTTTTACTTTGTTTATCTGTTGAATTGAGAAATATTGTGTTGATTTGGTAGAAACTTATTCAGAGAATTGTATGATTAATCAGGTGTTCAGTCGGAACCGTGCCATTAGAATTCCACACACATGTCCATTAGCAAAAATTCGCCCTACTACTGGAAGATATGTGCCACTTGAGGTGGTTGCTGTGAGGGTGCCTCTTCTGCATCTCTCCAACTTCCAAGTTAATGATTGGCCGGAGCTTTCTGCAAAAGGTTATGCAGTAATGGTTTTAATGCTCCCTTCTGATAGTGCTAGAACATGGCATGTCCATGAGTTGGAACTCGTTGAAGTAGTTGCAGATCAGGTTCAATGACCACTTTCATTGCTGCTATTCTTGATGCTTTTTCTTTCATTTTGTGTCTCCTATTGATGCGACCTTGTGTTTATTATTATATTTTTCAAACACAGAATCTGTTCATCTTTGATTAGATGCAATGTTAATGCTAGTTTATATTAGTCCAGCATTTCTCATCTTTTCAGTATAGTTACTGTCTACCATTCTTTCTCTTACATGTGAAACTTATTATATTAGGTAGCTGTTGCCTTGTCACATGCATCAATTCTACAAGAATCTATGAGAGCTCGTGATCTACTCATGGACCAGAATGTTGCGCTTGATTTGGCTAGACGTGAGGCAGAAATGGCAATCTGTGCTCGTAATGATTTTTTATCTGTGATGAATCATGAAATGCAGACTCCAATGCATGCTATTATTGCTCTATCATCACTACTTCTTGAGACAGAACTAACTCCAGAACAGCGCATAATGGTGGAAACAGTTCTGAAGAGTAGCAACCTTCTTGCCACACTCATTAATGATGTTTTGGATATTTCCAAACTTGAAGATGGCAGCCTTGAACTTGATATAGGAACTTTCCATCTGCCTACGGTTTTCAGAGAGGTTCATATTTATTTTGGATTAACATATAAGGCAAGTGATCTATATAAAAACTAATGATGCCACGTTTTCTGCATGTAGGTCATCAAATTTATAGAGCCCGTTGCTGCTGTAAAAAAACTTCCAATGCGGCTCATACTGGCACCTGATTTGCCAGTATATGTTATTGGTGATGAGAAGCGACTGATGCAAATTATCTTAAATGTTGCTGGAAATGCCGTGAAGTTCACCAAAGAGGGTTGTGTAAGTGTTACGGCTTGTGTTGCAAACTCAGATATGTTGAAAGACTCAAGGATATCTGAATTTTTTCAAACACCGTCTGAAGGGCACTTTTACTTGCACGTTGAGGTCTGTTGAAAGGGATGATAATTGCTTTTTTCGAATAAGAAATGCTTATCAGTTCATTGTCCGTTTAACTTTGTCATATACTACCATTTTTTTTATTGACACAGCCAACTATTTGTTTGTTTGTAGTAGATTAAGGATTCTGGTTGTGGAATCAGCTCACAGGAAATTCCACATATTTTCACGAAGTTTGCAAAGTCACGAAGTGGTGCTGGTAGAGGTCAGGGTGGAAGCGGGCTTGGCCTTGCTATCTGTAAAAGGTATTGGACGTTTTTTGCATGCATTTTCCGGGAGCACATTTTGATCCAATAATAATAATAATAGGACATTTCTTTGATGACTGTTCAGGTTTGTGAACCTTATGGAGGGTCACATATGGATTGAAAGCGAAGGTTTAGGCAAGGGTAGCACTGCCACATTCATAATAAAGCTCGGGATCGGCAGCAACTCAAATGATCAAACATGGCATATTCCTTCAAAAGTTCGTCCAGTTGCTGGCGCTGATCTCCGAGGACAAAAACCTGTTAAAGTCAGGAATGGAGTCGCTAGATTGCGCCATCAAAAGAGTGTTTAAAACAAATTGGAACATAATGCAACACTGGTCATAGGAAGGCTTGATGAGTTTTGAAGTCGAAAAATAAGTGTACTGGTAAAAGGATGGTAAAACTAGCATCTTCTTGGTTTGACCTAATATAACAGTTTCAGTTCGTTCATTGCTTGCTGGTGGTGCAATCTAGGATGGGTTTGGATCAGATATCTATATCTGATCTCAATCCAAATATTCGTACCTATGTCAGATCAGAATCTTAATAGTTTTGTATAATATTATATATCTGAATTGTCTGAACCTTTATTAGAAACTAGTTTGGAATGGATATGAACTGATACACGATCGGATATCCGAACCCACACCAAGTCTGACATATTATGTCATACTTGGGTGGGGCTGCTTTCGAAGTTCTTATGATCAACGTTTGAGGGATTTGCATGGGTGCTATTCCTGCTCTGCCTTCACGTCAGGCTGTCTTTAGTGTGGAGAAGAAAGCCTTCCTATCTTTCACAATGACATCAGCATCCCCATGACAACACAACGGAGAATAACAGATCCATAAATAAATACCCACTGAACATTAGGTTCTACATGGCATGCAGAAACAGAAGAATCCAATCAATATCTTTGGCACTAAAGATCAAAAAAAAAACTTCTGAATGAGTCATGTATGATCAATCTCATGACATAAATGATTAACACATCAAGCGCAAACAAGAAGAAGAACAATTGTTGAGCTGCACGAAGAATTAAAGAGACCAATTCATCTGAAAACGACCAGAATTGCAAGTAGAAGGCAACTGCTGTAGAGTCAAGTCATCAGAGCTGCCTTCTGTTTCATGGCTCCTGAAACTCCATGCACCGCTCATGGCAGTAGTGTTTGATAACACGGAATCTTGCGACGCGAAGGAACGACCATCACCATAGCCATTCAAACCAAAAGATCTTGTTCTTCGGCTGTGCGGTTCTGTTGACAGAAGAGAGAGAGCACCACCAGAGGCGCATTCACTCGCCAGAGCATTTGAAGCAGGCACAGAAATCCAATCCAACGTATTTTGGAGATACGACTGCGATACACTGGAGGAAACAGCCATTGTTGAGGAATCGAAGCTTCCCTGCCGCTCACTTGGTAGGAACTTCACTGTGGATGTGACTTCATTGCAAGTTCCATGATCAACAGGTATTGATGAATGCCATACAGTTTGTCCGGCAGGAAGCCTTGAATATGGATAGTTCCAGAAACTTCTCATTCTGCTTCCATCTTCTGTCAAATTTGCGATTGAAAACGAGAAATATGCATCAAACCGTCAGCAGGCCAGATAGAAAGTTATTTATTGTAACATGTATTATGTTGATGATATAAAGAATTTTTTACCGCGGGGAAACGAAGCAACATGAGCAAAATTTGGAGATACTAAAGAGCTGGAATGCGGCTTCCTGCGACGTTCGTTGTGCCCAGCCAGACGTCTGCGACAACTTCTTTTGCCTTGATCAAATTCAGCTAGTAAATGAAACCTGTTGGGAAGAACAAAAATAGTTATACAGGGAACCAAACTCACGCTCTCAACATGCGATGGGGTTAGTATTATGAACCTGTGGTTTCATACCTTTATATTAAAATTCAAGCACAGATATGGGCAATGCAATGTAAGTTATATTACAATCGAAAGTCAAGCAAAAGAATTATGTAGCCCCATGTCTAGGAATCAAGGAAGGCATATCAAGTTGTAAACTAAGACCAGGGCATAGTTCAAATATCAAAGTTATACGCACTTCATCCAACGTAAGGAGCTCAGATAAGTGGATGTAATAGAGGTTTCAGAGCCTCACAGCCAAGTACTCTTTGATACTACACTGGTAATCGGACTTCAAAATAGCATACGCTCTAGTATCCACAATTAAACAATGCATTCGCATTCATTTAGTCCATCATTTTCTAACTGTAATAATACTTCCTTTTGAGAAAAAATATTTATAAGTATAATTGAAAGCAGGGTAATGTATTACAGATAAACACAAATACTATAAAGTTTCAACAAAAACAAAATCAAACAGTAGTCTTACAAGATCCATACAAAATTGAAGTCAATAGGAGCAACTTCAAGCACAGTATAGAAGGGGTGACATGAACATCAATAGTCCCTGCAAAAAAAAAAAAAAAGCCTAGATCACTAGAGTCACCTCACTAACCTGCTACACTGTTGGCAAAATCTCTGCTCCAAGCCATCCACAATCACCTTGGGAAACTTGGAATGCATCCCACAAACCTTGTGTCTGCAATAATAACTCTTCAACCCTGTCAAATCTACGTTGCAACCTTCAACTTGGCACCTTGGAGGCTGGCTAGCTACAGTGACTCCTCTCCCCTTCTTTGAAGAAGACCTATCCTGCTCTAGAGTAGAAGAAGCTGCAGCAACAACTGGACCGGAAGGTGAGCAGTTCACAACACTGCCCGCATTTTCAAAGTAGATCTTCTCTCCAAGCTTTATCCCATTCAATTGATCACCTGACCCAGATGCACAACCTAAAGAATCTGATCCGATCTCCATTATTCCAGCACAATCTCACATTCCCGGCCTGTGTTTCCCCTGTGGGAAGCACTGGTCCACAATTGGTTATGAACTGATGCTAAATATGAAACCAAGAAAAAAATGGCATCTTTACACAAAACAAGATTCTCACGAGGTACAGAAAAAAGGAAGAAGAGATCTTAATCTGAGTTGAAGATTGGTAAGTAGTTGCACCTCTTTTAATTAGTATTTCTTCCAGCAGAAGCTTACTCTACCATCCTGTGGAAAGCCATATACTTTCATTTTTCTTACTACCATAGCCTTTTGCTACTCCAGCTTCCTAGCTTCTAAATGCCGGTGAGGATCATTTTATGCTTTATTGGGTGGCCTGTGGTTGGCAACAGGAAGAGCCAGACATTGTTTAATAATTCTTCTCGGCTAAGATGGGTGAAGAGTTTTTTTTTTAATGTTACAAAGAAGATGGGTGGGAAGTATGAAAGATGGGTCCAAGCTTAAAAACACTTTCTCAGAGAGTTGATGGCGATGGTGATAAGAACTTTGGAGCTATTTTGAGCTTGGGACTGAATTTTCCACGTGCGAATAAGTCTGGAATTTAGTATGGACAAAATCCAGCACAAATCTAGCAATTCTATCCGTTGATTTAGCGTTTTTTTTTCTCGTCTGCGGTGAATCTTCAGATACTTGCTCCTCCTGTTTTCTTGTTGGACGTTTAACTGTGGTAGTTATGTTTTTCTGCTTGTTCAAAGCTTACCGACATTTTTAGTTCGTAGTAAATACAATAGAAACTGAAGCAAACACAAATAAAAGTTGGGTTGAGGTAGATGGAACAATGGATTTCGGTGTTTTATAGCCCTTGTTGGGAGTTTGGTTTTGGTCATTAAGACTTGTTCAATTGAGTTGTTAATCATTCTGGGTTCATTCTTAGGAGCTAGCATGTACAGTCAACAGAGTTCTGATCAACCGAAAAGGGTATTGAGATCTGTTCAGTGCTTCTGCTCTGGTATGTTGAACCTAATAAAATAACTCTGATGATAGAAGGATAAGGACAGTATGAATCTTTTTTTCATTTTTCTATTTTTTTTGAAGTTAATTTATTAGCTAGAAAACTCACCATTTCTTAATACAAGGCAAAAAGCATATGATGCAAGTAATCTTTTGAAGTTGGTACCAATTATGCGCATCTTTGAATCCGCCGTCGAAACAGTGCAGTTTGTCTAGTTTGTGTTACATCAAATGGAGGCACAGAATAACCTTACCTGGGCATGCCAACACTTGTATAGATCGATTGGACACAAGCAAGGATATGTCTTCACCTGATAATCCAGCATCTCATCCCCATTAAATCAACAGTAGAGCTCTGCCATTGGGAAGCACACAAACTATACAATACAATTGATCTCCGGAATTTGGTGTCACTGCCCCCTCGCTAAACTGTTAACATCAAAAGATGACGATGACGAGAACTTTGATAATATGGCCTTGTCATCAAGAATCCGCATAGGCTAACATTCTTGGAACAGAAATTGCTCTATCATGCCCACACTTTGCATGTTTTTTATTTTTTTCCAGGGTGAGTACACTGCCATCAATATTTATATTTTGCCTAAACTGGTCGTAGACAGGGACTGTGAACTCAATCACCCTCCCAGAAAAGCTGAGCCAATAGTGGTTTAGCATTTAGCATTTTCAAGCTATATGCGTTTCCAACACGATTAAGAGAAAACCTCCTAGCAACTTAGGGTCCAACTTCCAAGCGTTGCAGAGGTTTACAAAGAATATCTGTGTTCTTTCTTGGGAAAACACCAACAGAAGAAAAAAAAAAGGATATATTACTTAGAAATGATAATTGCAGTTAGACTAGGAGAAGGTAATCAACATTTGATGAGTTAAATAAAAACGAATGAGATAAAAAAAAAACATCTTGTTACATGGTCCAAAAATATAGCAAGGTTAAAACACAGTTAGAACGATGAAAAATGTGGAGTACAATATAAGGTATCACAATTCAGTCAAGACAAGAAAAATTTTCTAAACACAGCAGCAGAAGACAGAAGTATCTGCCAATGCAAAAAAGGGCAGAAACCTCATTTTTGAGTATAATTAGAATCTTATTTGCATTCCACACCAACCTCAGCAGCTCTTCGAGGCTTGCTCTTGCGCCTGCTTCCATTTTGCCGGAATCCATTTGCCTTATCTGACCCTTCAGTGCTTGAACGAGCTCCTGTGCTATTTTCTTCTTTGGTAGAAACATTCTGTTGTTTAAGCATAGGATTTATCTTTCTTTTCTTTCCATTCTCTTCAACAATAGAAGACTCATTCATCTCTTTGTTAAAAATATTATCCTTCACACCTTCGTCACCCTCTTCAATCTTTTCAACTTCTTCTTCATCAGGTTCTTCCTTCAATGGTTTTTGAGGCCGCCCCCTCCTCTTATATGAGGACAGAGATTCTTCTCCCCCGCTGCCTGCTTCTTCATGGCTGATAGCAACACTGAATTTCCTGCCTTTCCCTCTACCGCGTCTCATAATTGTAAGACAATTTCAGGATAAAGATACAACCAAAATATCAAATAGAAAACCTGCAGCAGTTACGAGATAAATCTTTTTTCATTGCCAACAAAACAATATGTATTTCTTAAGAACAGAGCAATAATGATGCTAAATTTTGAATACCAGAAGGTCTACACATACTTGTAATTTTTCACACATTGATTATCGCAATGTATCAGTGATTTTAGTAAAAGCAAGATCACATCCACGATTCTTTGTACCAAATAAACGATCTCTAGCATTTACGTAGGCATTGGCAACTAATAAACAGAAACACACTCATAAAAAATTTGTAATCAGAAACACCCAAATCCCAATAATAAAGTTATAAGGGCAAAGATTCGTTTATGTTACTCGAGAAGTAAGCTAAAGATTGCATTCTTGCAATAGTGAAAGCTAAATGACCCCGCTTGACCTTAGCCAAACTAAGAGATGATCTATAGGAATGCACGGCCCCCCAAAAAACCAAAGGTCACACCCTCGTTCAATAAAATCGCATGATGAGACAACATTGCCAATAAGTTCTAGATCGATGGCTAGTTTAGAACTTCTGATTTCCGCAAGCAGTGCTAAGGAGCAATTCTGAAGATCTAACATAGCTTGATTAAGAGTAGAAAAAATGAGCCAATTAAGATTTACTGAAGCATAAACAAAAGAACAAAGTAGGAAGCAGCTGTAAATGAATCACTTCAGAGGAAAGCAACAAACAGCGTCTGATTCAACACCCTGAAATAGATCCACATAATGAAGAATCTAGTTCTAGCTATCGATAGAGTAAAGTTCCATGCTTTACATGCGGTTCAACATGTTCGATGAGAAAACAAAAAAAACGGCAAGGCAAACAAGAAGTAGGATATTAAGTCATTCATATAGCACCCAATACGCCAAGAAAACATAAGTAAAAGGCAAAGACATCATATAAAAATAACAAAAACTAACCTCAGAAAGATGAGAACTTCCTGCCCTGCAACCGGCCTTCCAAAACCTATCCCGCCAAAATGAACAACAAATCAGAACACTAATAATAACAAACTGGAAAATGGGCATAACAAGCTTTCAACGATAAATTCCTACAAGCTTTTTTAACAAGCAAGAGGAGGTATGCACCCCCACCAATGGCCGGAAGAGCAGAAAATACTAATACTTTGCCGCAAAAAAAACCATACCCAGACGATATATGAATCCACAATGATGGGATTCCAATCCAGAAGCAGGTATTGATAGCAAGATACGAATCTAGAGCAACCCAACTGCTGGGAAGAGCAGAGGGAGAAGAGAAATGGGAAACAGGGTCGAGGGATAGATTATGTCATATCTCTGTGCCCGGGCAAGGAGTGGAGAAAATTAAGTAGAACAGATGACTTGTGACTTGCGTTATGTATTGAATGGTCAGCAGAAACGCGTTCAACCCTGTCAAGTGGAACCTTCTTCTAAGGATAAGTGAATGGCTTCTCGTTCACATTTACAGTGGCATATAACATCTTCGCATACAAATCTTCCCATATTATTTGGTATGTATATTGTCTCAAAACCTATGGAAAAATGCTTCTTAAATTTCGGCTCTTTACCTTCAAGTTTCCAGAGCATGCAGCTAGACTATCATATCCGATCATTCGGTCATATACTAATTACCTTAGAACCGTGATTCTATGGCTTTCTCACCGTAACAGCTTACCAGAGGGAGTTTCGAACTTTCAACGAAGCAGTTACAAGTTGGAAGTAGCAATCGTGGGAGACTGCAGCAGCTTTATGGCATGCGTTAAGACAAAAATAAAAAAACCTCACTGGCAAAGGCTTTTAATGCTTTTTAGAAAGGAAGATGCAGTCGATCGGAAGGAAATCAGAACTGCTGGTAAGAAGGAAGGATTAAAATTTATCAAAAGCTTCAAACTGAGTAGAAGCCACCTATCAATCATGGACACACTGAGCTATATGTATCAGATGCCCATGTATGAACCATTTTCCTACTTTGTCTGAATAATTGATATGGTACCATTTGTTTATTTGGTTTTCTTCAAGTCGATGCATCAAATTGCCCAAGACGAACATGTTAGGCAATTAGAGAGCGGGCCAAGGATGGCTCATTCTCGGTCACTTTGGGGACAATACTACTTTGCTGCCAATGCCTAAGTCAAATTGAGAGTACAATATCAGCGAATGGGCAACACATGCTTCTCAAACAGAAAGATGGTTATCTTGCTGTCCTATCTACTGTTCATGTAGTAAGGTTGATACTCACAGTAGACTTTTGGCACTATTTAATAGATTAATGCTACCAGCATCTCTTGAATCTGCACTGTTTCTGTAGTGGAGTTCATAATTTTATATTAAAGCTGGTCTGTTGGAGAGTTGTACTTTGTGGCTGTGAGGTGAGTTCTTTGGAAGCAAACAGGATGAAAACTTAGCCATCAATCACCTAATTAAGCAGTTGATGCAACCCCTGTTGGGTCCTTCGGGCCCCAAAAGTGACTTGCAACAGGTTCATGGGCCTCTCTTAATCTAAAAGCTAGCTTAAGAATTAAGACTTTCCCATTAGCCTATATACAA
>JAVDBV010048994.1:0-11106 GCA_032619315.1 Piper longum | reverse complement strand
CCCCACGCGGGTGTCGCTATCCCCCCGTGCATCGTTGTCGCCCCATCACCATCACTCATCCAAGTGTTGTCATCCCCCCGTCATCCCCCGGTGGTAGCGCAGCAAAACAGGGGGTGGAGGACAATGCGATGACAATTTCCTAATAAAAACTTAGCTCGCTCCCAACTCGAGTCAATATTACAAAATAAATATTTTAAAAAATAAACTAAACTTGTAATAAAAACTTGACTCGCAGTGGGACTCGAGTCAATATCAAACAAATTTTAAAAAATAATTTTGTAATAAAAATGTGACTCTCTCCTGATCGAGTCAATATTATAAAATAAATTTAATAATAAAAACTTGACCCGTTTCTGATTTTAATCAATATTATAAAATAATTTTTTAAAAAAAAAATTAAAAATAATTATATAATAAAAATATGACTAACTCCTGATTGAGTCAATATTATAAAATAAATTTAGTAATAAAAACTTGACTCGTTCTGATTTTCATCAATATTATAAAATAATATTTAAAAAAAAATTAAACATAATTTCATAATAAAAACCTGATTCGCTCATTGCTCGAGGAGAAATTGATCTAATCAAGTTTATAAATTATGTGCTGTTTGAATTGTAGGTGATAAGCAGCCAAGTTGATCTGGAGCGCATTATTTTAAATTTTTTTTAAAAAAATTATTTTATAATATTGATTAAAATAAAAAATGAGTCAAGTTTTTATTACTAAATTTATTTTATAATATTGACTCGATAGGAGCGAGTCATATTTTTATTACAAAATTATTTTAATTTTTTGTGATATTGACTTGAGTTTCCCCGCAAGTCAAGTTTTTATTACGAATTCATTTTATTTTTAAAAAAATTATTTCATAATATTGACTCGAATCGGGAGCGAGTTAAATTTTTATTACAAAATTATCATCGCATTATCCTTTATCCCTTTGTTTTTCTGTGCTACTGCCAGCGACCTTACCGTTGTGGGACGGCGGGGGAGGACAACGCTTAGGTGGGTGATGGCAGTGGGGTGACGATGATGCACAGGGGGGTGATGCCGACGCTCGTGGGGCAAACATTATAGATGCGTGTCAATTATTTCTTTGTTTTTTGGTTGTAATATTTATATATATTTTTGCCTTCCTCTTGTTTGGGGCATAGGGCATCTAATTCATCGACATGTTGACCATGTGATAATTTTAATTATTTTTGTTGTCTCTAAATAGGTATTTCATTATATATCAATTATCTTTGGAAAACCAATAATGATTTAGATGAAATCAGCCATAGCAAAGATGGTATTAAATTAATAAAAATACATATTAAAGGTGCATTATTATACAATAGACAAGATATCGTGACATGTACCCCATATGTTAGAGATAGACTCTAATGTTATAGCAAAGTCAGTTGTCGTCGTTGAATAGTGATATAGATTTTAGTAATCGAATATTTTATAGATAAACCCTCATTAAATAAAAAATACTATAATAATTTTATTTATTTTTTTATTTTTTTTATGTTTTATTATTTGAGCCTTTTATCAAAAAATAGAGGATATATTTTTTTTATTACCAAGTGGTGAAATAATTAGAGTTAATTACCTAAACAAGGGAATTTTTATTATAATGGCAAAACTATCATATGTTTAATTTTATAATAAAATAAAAAATAAAACACGACAAGATAAAACTATAAAAAATATTTTTTTCCTCTTTTTTTTTGCATAAGGTGGTTGATCGCCCCTTGGCCGACCCCAGATCCCAATCGTATAAGGGTAACCCCTTATGCCAAGGGTGGCTGGGCGGTCTATGAGTGGTCAAATCTAGACGCCCTTACATAAAAAATATATTTATTTATTTTTTCATAATTTTTGTTGAATTTATTTTAATTTCTAAGTGACAGTAGTTTAAATAATTTGTGATTTTTTTAATTAAACCTGATTTTTTCATTAATAAGAGTAAATAGATATAATAAGAAGACAACCAAATGAATGCATGGACTAGCATTAAAAATATACTAGTGATGATCAATTTAGACCATTCTTTTTTTAAATAAACTATTGGGAAAAAATCATTTTAAAAAAATATTTTTGTGAGGGGACTATTAAAAATAAGTATTAAAATATGTTTGGCATTAAATGTTTGTGAGCATAAGGTTTTGACAGTATTAGTTCTGCTCCCTTTTAGTGCTAGTTTCTAACAATTTTTATTTTTAATAAATATTACTTACCAATGGGAAAACCCCTCTTGAAACTTCCAAGGTTTTTTATAATAAAACATCACCAATAACTTCTTCGATTTTGAGAAGACGAAACTTATAAACTTTTATTTGTTAACAAGACTAATAAAAGTTTTTTACCATAAAACAGAGGATTTTAATTATATCATCAATTTGTAGGAAAATTAAAGCAAATTACAAGAAAGAGAAAATTTAATTAAAATATCAAAATGGCCATTAAAATAAAAATTAAAAGAAACAATTGTTTTTTTGTTGAGGGGTGGCTGGATGTGGGCGGGATCCAACTACCTTCAAGCCCTCTGCCATCCCCGGCATTTTTTTTACTTCGTCACGCCCCAAGATCCAATCCATGGTCAGGGCGGCTGACCCTTGCTAAGAGGCGACCCCTTCACAAAAAAGAAAAAGAATTTTTATTTTTTTTTGTTTATTTTTATCATAAGAGTAACTTTGATGTTTTAATTATTTTTTTATGGTATTTTGATATGATTTTCCTACTAATTAGTAATATCAATAAAAATATTCCCTTGTTTATGGTAAAAAACTCATAATATAAACTCTTAAGTGACATCACCAAAACTCTAAAAATATACAACAGGCAATCAATTCAGGCCATTAACAAACATGTAACAAATATCAGCGTGAGCAATTTCCACGGCAGCCCATTTTGACTTTTCGTTGTGTATTATTTAATTGGTTATTTTGAGTCATAAGATATCTTTGTCAACAATATCACTTAATATACATACAAAAGTGATAAAAATTTCATTTTCGTACTAAAAGACTAAATAACCCCACTAAAAAACATTTATAGGTACCTTGTTAAGTTTCGATAGCACTACCGGTTGTTTAAATATAAACTTTTAAAACACACCATCCAAACCCTAAAAGTATCAAAAACGTAAGAAGTAAAAAGACAGCAAATAGTAAAAGGAGGGTTGACTAATGGCATTTTAGGACATTTGATTAACAGGGTGGACCAGTTAAGAAAAAACGAAAGAAAAGCAATGAAACAGATTTTCTTTCAAAGGTTGTGATGAATAGATTTTGATCATGGAATTGACAGGTCAAAGAAAGAGAAAACCGGGAAGAAGTTACTCCACCAGTCCACAGAAGAAGTTAAGGAAAGACCTTCTCTCCTATTCCTTGCCTTCTCTTCTCCCTCCCTCTATTTGACTCTTTCCCATTGACCTCAACTTCCCCTTCCCATTGCCTTTCTCGGTGCCTCCGGCGGTAGCCATGCTCGTGAGCACTTAGGAAGGAGTTTGGACATGGGTAACTGCTTGCGGACTTCTATCAAGACCGACCTCTGCTCTACCGCCACCAGGCCTTTGAGCCCTGGTGAGTGATCTTCCTCTGTTGGACATGTCCTGGTATACGCATAGCTTCCTCTCGTTCGTTTTGTTGGTAGGATCATTCGAATTTCCGCTTTGTCGATTCTTGCTTGTCCACGGTCGGGATGTGGATAAGGAAGGTGGCTTTTGGTGGACTTTTTGCTTTAAAGACATTTTACTTCTATCAGTTGCTATCAATCTCTGATCTTTCTACCCGCCCACAACTTTATTTTGTGCTATGTTAACGAAAAAAATCAGCTTGGAAAGTGGGTGCTGGATTCACCTCTGAGCTCATCTCATCTCTCTCTTTCTTTTTTTTTTTTTTTGGTGATATCGATGAAAAGGAAGCGCTTGCGAAATTGGGTGTTAGTTTCTAATTATGAGCTATGTATCCGTTAAATATGTTCATTTTGATTGAATTTGTTTGCAAAAGCTCGATTTCAACTGGCAAAGGCTGATTTTGGTGTTCTTTTAGGCTCTTCAAAGAACTCTAGCAACGGCAAGCGACTGTCGAGTACTAGCAGTGGCACCAATTTCAGCAGCGTAGGTGGTGGAACTTTTTCGAGCAGCTGTGCTGGGACTTTCTCCAGCTGTGGTGGGGGCGGCGCGTACGATGCTGAGTTCCCAAGTGGTCGGATCTTGTCCACGCCAAATTTGAGAGTTTTTAGCTTCGCGGAGTTAAAGAGTGCCACTAAAAACTTCAAGAATGAGAATATACTCGGGGAAGGGGGATTTGGCAGAGTTTTCAAAGGATATATTGATGATAAGACCGCGAAAAGTGGGAACAGCCTTCCTGTTGCGATTAAGAAATTGAACCCGGAAAGTATGCAAGGCATTGAAGAATGGGAGGTATTTATTGGTGTTGAAATTCTCTCTTCCCATCATTGGATTCTAGCTTTTCGATGGCTAATCATCGTGAATTCTTCTTGTTCTTAAACAAACAAATTTGTTACTCTTCTTTTACAATACTTGTTTGATCTTGGGCAATTAATTTTATTTTTTGGTAATAGTTAGCTGTCTTCTTCTTTTTCTTATTATTATTATTATAATCATAGAGTCCGTTGTTGTAGGATTTGTTAAGTACTCTATCCAATTCAATTACAGCAGTGGTCTTGTAAGTCCATTGTGTTTGTATTCATGCTTATATGTGCTATTTACTTGAACTTTTTCGGTTTTCTGAAATGAGCAAGGGGGAAGGTAATTCCATTATTCCAATGCTGTTTACTGCTTGGTAATTTACATGACCTTTTCAGCCCATTTTCTCCTATTCTAAACGAAACGCACTCAAATTTTTGGTATAACAGTGAGGGGTTCTCCTCAATCTGGTTCCTTTTCTAGATTTTTGATATGTCCAATTCAATACTTCACTGTGGCTTTTATATGTATTATGTAGGATTAGTAATTGCATTGTTTTTTCTTAATATCTTTATAGAAATTGAACTTTTCTTCTTCACTTGACATTTTTCTGGGGGCAGGCAGAGATAAAATTTTTGGGTAGGCTCTCTCACCCCAATCTTGTGAAGCTGGTAGGATACTGCTGGGAGGACAACGATCTCCTCTTGGTTTATGAATTCATGCCAAGAGGAAGCCTGGAAAACCACCTTTTCCGAAGTAAGCCTGACCCCTTTCCGTGTAGTACTCTGCCTTTGACAATATTGTAATGTGTTGAATGTTCATGGGGCAATCTATGATTCATGGTTCTAGTTAAATTTTTATTGATTGATGGTCATGTATGTACAATGCCTGTCCTGCTCAACTTGCAAAAAGTAGTACAAATATTATATTTTGTGGGTCAATACTCTCAATGTTCAGCTAAGCTTTCAATGGTGACACATGCGCTGCTCATTTTGCCATATGACTATTGTATCATGGACACTTTACCTTCTCCTGCTGACTTCTTCCAATAGAATCAGTTGGACCTAGATACTTGCACATTTAAAAGCATATAGCTGGCTTGCACTGAGGATCAAGTGGAGAATTGGCCAGGATTCAACGCCAACACTCCAAATTGCTACTTAGTAATCTAGGCTTTTTGTGCGTCTGTTTGATGATTTCTTGATAATGTTCTGGGCTTGATGTTCCTAACTTCAATGTACCTCAAGGTTTATTTCTTAATGTACATACTGCAATGCCAGTTTATCACAAAATGGATGGTTCAATGCATGTTAGTTATAATTGATATTTGCAGGGAATTCTCAACCTCTTTCATGGGAGGTGCGGATGAATATATTAATTGGTGTTGCTCGGGGTCTTGCTTTTCTACATACATCAGAGAGGCAAATCATATACCGTGACTTCAAGGCTTCAAATATTTTGCTTGACCTGGTGGTTCACATTTCTTAACTCTTCTGAGCAGGGAACAATGAGAATGTCACAATCATGATTAATTTATCTTTTTTTTCAGAATTATAATGCCAAGCTTTCTGATTTTGGTTTGGCAAAGCATGGACCACTGGGTGGAGACTCTCATGTCACTACAAGAGTGATGGGCACTAATGGTTATGCAGCTCCAGAATATATTGCTACTGGTAAATTGTTTTTACTTCCGTTCCGTATCCATGATTACTGATAAGCAAGAATTTAAATGGCGTAGTAAAAGTTCTTTTAGACTGTATTCATGCAGTCACTGAATGTAGGATGCTCAATGTTAAAAAGTTTCTTCAAGGATAAAGCTAGTTGAGATGAACAAAGTTGTGAAACACATCATATAATGTTCTGGGCATCATGCTTTCCCTAAATGGATTCAATCGAACTTTTTGTAGTACTCAGTACTTGATTCTGACTGATTTAATATGGAGAAGTATTTAAATCTCCATTTTAGTTTCAGTAGTTCTCAATCTCAGTTGCATATTGGTGTTTGTAATCATTGTTGGAAGGCGGAAGCCAGTTATCTCTTCAATTCCTCTTTTTTCTTCCATGTTTTCTGGAACTTCTTAAAACCAATGTTCCCTAATACAGGTCATTTGTATGTTAAAAGTGATGTCTACGGATTTGGAGTAGTGCTAGTGGAAATGCTGACAGGGATGCGTGCCATGGATAGAAACCGCCCTTCTGCGCAGCATAAACTTGTGGATTGGGTAAAACCACGTCTAACTGGCCGTAGGAAGCTAGCTGATATTATGGATTATCGCCTTGATAACCAATATCCACAGAAGGCCGCAAGGCAGGCTGCTGTTCTTGCTAATAAATGTTTGGAGCCGGAGCCAAAAGGCCGACCATCCATGAAAGAGGTTGTGGAAACCTTGGAGCAGATTTTGGTCATGAAGGACAGGACTCGCAATCCAAGGGCACGTGGACATACACACTCGATCCGTCCTCAACAATCTCCAGTCCATCGTAGGCCTGATGTTGGCATCATGAGGGGAAATCGTTCGCCACATTCAAGATGAAAACAAGTGCAAAATGGCTACCCTTCAAAAGTTTGAGCTCAATGGGAGTGAGCCAAGTTTTGGTCCTTGTTACATGCGCAATTTAAGTTGACCAGACTATATATGCTTAGGGATGATGTGTATGCTTTGTTTTTTTTGCAGTTTTTCCTTTTTATTGTAGAGTTTTTCTTATTTTGAGTAATTGAAATGCTTTCTCTTTAAAAAAATATATTTTCTACCATTAAAATACTTAAGCACACATGTATACCTATATCAGTTTAGAGTCGCATATTATATATATAGAGAGAAATTATAAAACAAGAGAAATTTTGAAAAACTCTAAGTCATTGGATTAATGAGTCTCTAATTCTCCTATACTATTGTAACAATCTAACTGTTGCCGTGAAAAAAAATCAAAATTCAATTGTTTTTTCCAAAATATATATTTTAAACTGCCGGAGGTACAAGTTTAAAGTATTTTTTATTTTATTACATTATTATTATTATTATTATTATTATATAGAGAGCATATATATATGTATATACTCCTGCTAATATACATAAACAGAAGATAAAGTTAATCAATAAATGATTTAATCGACAATATAAATTTGTTTATTCCGAGTTGGGACTGATATGAACCATCATCCACATTTAATCTCCTACTTAACAAATTAATCATGATTAAACAAAGCAAAACATTAAATGTTTTTCCAGTTTCCCACCTCCACCCCACCCTTCTTTATTGTCGCCGGCCAATGCCGTCGCAGGGGAGAATCCACTCCGGCGCATTCCGGTTCCATCTTCTGCTCTTCGCTACTTTGCCTGTAAATTCCCTTTTTCTATTTCTTGATTTCCCTCCCGTTTTTTTTCTTACTGGACGAATTCTGAGATTGTATGCGATCCGTGTGAGCTTGTGAGCATCAGTTTTGGTCTTTGGGTATTCATATGCGTATTTGAGTTGAATTTGTTGATTATGGTTTCTACTTTCGTCAATAATTATGGATATCAGTAGTGGTGCTCATCTATATTCCCATATGTGAATATAGGTCTCGTCCGATTTTGAAATGATATCTACACTTTTGTGTTAGGTGTGATATTAGATGTTAATTAAGTAATTCATGCTGTTTGGTTTTGTTTACTACTTTCTTTGTGTCCAATTTATTAAAGGGTAACATTACGCTACTTGCTTCATGTAAGCGATTAATTATATTTGGTTATTGAAATAAATTTTAATTCTGCAGATTGCTGAAGCTTTTTGTTAAATTGTTCTTATTATTTGGTCTTAAGTGTTTCACATGTTTTGGTGAATTTTCTTTTACATCTGGTTTGTGTGTCACTTGATGTATAGTTTTTACTGACTCACATGTACTTGTTTATCCAGTGCTCTTGATCGAGCAAAAGGCATGGGTCATATACTATCAGTTGCCAAGGACAGATTGTATGAATGCAATTTAGTTGCTAGAAAGTTGAGGGCCATGATTCAGTCAAGTGAAGTGAATATTGCTGCACAGAAGAAGAAAAGTGCATTTCTTATTCAGTATGCTGCAAAGACACTGACAAAGAGTCTTCACTGTCTATCTGTGCAGCGTACGACTGACTATTTTTTGCATGTTAATGATGCAAATGAACAAGATGAGCATACCGACAAGCTGACTGATCCTAGTCTTTATTACTATGCAATATTTTCAGACAACGTTCTTGCAGCATCTGTTGTGGTTAATTCAACTATGTTGCATACAAAAGAACCAGAGAAGCATGTACTCCACATTGTTACGGACAAACTTAACTTTGCAGCCATGAAGATGTGGTTTCTTGCCAATTCTCCACTAGATGTGGCTATTAAGGTAGAAAATATCGATGATTTTAATGGCTGAATTCTTCATACTGTTCAGTTCTTCGTCAACTTGAATCTGCTCGGCTTAAAGAATATTACTTCAAGGCCAATCATCCTACTACTATATTTGCTGGAGAAGACAACCTCAAATATCGGAATCCAAAGTTCTTGTCCATGCTGAACCATTTAAGATTCTATCTTCCTGAGGTTTATCCAAAACTGGACAAAATCTTATTTTTAGATGACGGTTTTGTGGTGCAAAAGAATTTATCACCACTATGGACAATCGATATGAAGGAAATGGTAAATGGGGCTGTAGAAACGTGTAAGGAAAGCTTTCATTGATTAGATAAATGTCTTAATTTTTCTAATCCTAAGATTTCAGACAATTTTGATCCAAATGCTTGTGGTTGGGCATTTGGAATGAATATGTTTGACTTGAAGGAGTGGAAAAAGCGTAACTTTACTGGAATTTATCACCGCTGGCAGGACATGGTGAGAGATCATCTTTGTGCATTCTCCTTATTTGAACAGATTAAATATAAATGGTCCCCTTTTTCTCTATTGGGGACACAAATTAGAACTCATGGTTCAATTTAAATCGAACTCTTACCAAACTTTCACATGTGGTTCATTGTTTTTGCAATTTTACAGTCTTATTTTAGTGTTTGGGCAATTTAAATCGAACTCAGTGTCATTTTCTTGTGTTATTTAGAGTCTAAATCTTGAGATTTTCATATAAATGTTGGCATGCTTGATCAACTTATGATACTATCCCCTCGGTCAGTAGCATAAATTTTTCGTAGTTTGCTGATGCCTGGTTTTGTGTCATCGATTTGAATGCAAAAGCAAATAATTGGTACCAGCAGCCTTGCTGGGAGAAGTTGATAATGGTGACGATGGTGATGATATAATCTTTCATGGTAGAGTTTTGTAGTGAATGTGATAGGAGTCTATGTTCATAATGCTTTGCTGGTTGGCTATTGATAATGGTGACAATGGTGATGATATAATCTTTCATGGTAGAGTTTTGCAGTGAATGTGATAGGAGTCTATGTTCATAGTGCTTTTCTGGTTGTCTATTGTAATCAACTTAGTTCGTGCCTCATTCGATACTGTAAGAAATTCATATCCGGATGTTGCTAGACACCCGCTGTGCATGATGTAATGCATACTTTTTTTTTTGTTTTTGAGTGATAATGCGGGCTGTTTGGGTTGCGTAGCTTTCTGTGTAATTGTTTTGATTACTGATTGTCTATTTTAGCAAAATGTAGATCGAACTTTATGGAAACTGGGTTCCCTGCCGCCTGGGCTCATCACATTTTATTACCTGACATACCCTTTAGATCGGAGTTGGCATGTCTTAGGTCTGGTTTATGATCCAGCCCTCAACTTGACACAGATTGACAGCGCCGGGGTGATCCATTACAACGGCAACTACAAGCCTTGGCATGATCTCGCCATTCTCAAATACAAACCCTACTGGTTCAAGTATGTAATTGCCGACAACCCCTACCTTCGCCGCTGCCAAGTGCCCGAAGCAACTAGCTGATATCAATTTCCCAATCAATTTTTGCCAGATCATTTTCTTGAAAGAATATTTGTACAACGAACATCTTGTTGGGTGAAGTAACTTGTACCAGCGAAAAAACTATTTTACTCTAATTACTATTACTATGATAAAGGAATCAATACATCATAACTGGTCATGATCTTGGTACTGGGTATGATAACGTTCTTGGTTGTTAAAGCATGCCGCCGGCGTCGATCGTGAGATCGAACTCCTGGTGAGATTCATAGTTGTATTATTTATAACTTTTTTGTTCGTGGATAAAGTGAATTTGGAATTGTCTTTAGTTTTAAGGCATAACTTGTACTTCATATTAGCTTGGAATTTGCTCCCAACCATATAATCATCACCTCCTCTTATTCATTCTTATTCAAGCACTACTGGGAAGCAATGCCAAATAGAAAAATTTACACTGAGTTTGGAGATTATCAGATGGCTGGAAATGATGACTTCCGCCCTCGAGAATAATCAGGCTAGAACCGATGAATTCCACCCCCTCCATCGTGGCTCGTGGAAGGGTATGAAACTCAGACCTGGGGGATGCGTTTGCAAGCTTGGCCGTCCTACTCGCCATCGAAGGTACAGCAGACTTGGAGTCTGATAATTGGAGAGTGTTCTTCCAAGGGCCTCTGGAAGGAGCTTCTCCGCCACCATGCCCGCCGAAAAGCCGCCGCCGGCGTCCCGACGGCCGACCCTTCCTCCTTCCCTCTCGCCGTCAAAGCCTGCGCCAAGCTCAAGTCTTTCGCCCGTGGCGTCGCTCTCC
>JAVDBV010048993.1:0-18524 GCA_032619315.1 Piper longum | reverse complement strand
AAAAAAAAAGACCAGCTATCATTTTTTTTATAAAAAGGCCATCAACCGAGCCTTTTATTTCCTCCTTGTGTTTCAATTTCTATGCTGTAAAAATCCATAACAAAAAGAATATGATTCATTTTCAATACCTCTATAAAAATTAGATTACGACCCACAGCTAAAATCAATGGCTAATCACTTTAATATGAATTTGATCACACACACAGTTTCTATTCACAGAAAAACAAACAAAACTTCCAAAAGGCAGTAAATGAAAATACCTTCATCTTTAACAAGCAAAATAGCAGTTGCAGGTGCAAGTTCCACAAGTTTTTTTATAGCATCTGATGTCTTTCCCTTGGCAACAACTTCCAAGTATTTTCCAAGCAATACAAATGTTATAAGCATGGCACTTGTCTCAAAATATGTTGGGGACCAAAATCCTGTTATTGCACCATAGAATAAAGCACATACAGAGTAGAAATAACATGCTGAAGTGCCAAGTGCAACCAAGACATCCATATTAGTAGCTCTGTTTCGCAATGCTCTATATGCAGCCACATAAAACCGTTTACCAATGACAAACTGGATAACAGTCACCAATGCCCACTTCAACAAGTCACTCGTTAGGAATGGCCCACATCGCCAAAGTAATAGAGAATATAGGAGAGGGATGTGAGGGCAAACTACGCCAATAAGAAACAATGACAACTGCAACGTAGGGGGAAAACATCAATAATATGTAGTTTGAAGGTAAAAGAAAAGCATCAACTTCTCATATCATATTAATCATGTACATGGATATTATCATATTAGTTAAAGATAGGGGGTGCAAATGCTACTCAAATCATATTTATGGAACTACACTACAGTGGTTCAAAGAGAATTGAAATGATGCCATTTGAATGAGAACATTGTTCATGATATAACAGAACAAAGAAATAAGATTCACGTCCCAAACCCAATAGCAAAGTAATGGTGGATGGTGATGACTACGAGTTATGAATGCAACCAAGACCTTCTCTTGAGGCATTTTACTTATAACTTGGAGCTTATAATAGCAATTAAATAGTAACACAATCAGTTAAAAAAATTAAGATATAATGGAGAATGGCACTCACACTTAGGAAAAAGCTGGATGTAAATAGTCGAAACATGTTTGCAGATTCTTCGATATTGTCTGATGTCAATGACATAAATGGGCTTTTTACCCGTGGCTTAAAATTTCCACCACTACCATTTTCGATGGCATCCACTATATCTCTTGCACCAATGACTTCAGGATCGAATAATACTTCCACTTCAGAAAGAAACAAGTTGACGCTAAATTGCCTCACCCCTTTCAAGTTCCCAACAATTTCTTCTAAAACCTTCACGTCCTTTTCCCCTAGAATATCTGACAATGACAACAGAACCTTATCTTGCTCACTGCTCTGAAGAAATGCAGCTTCAAAACCAGCATCCTCAATGGCTTCAACTATTTCATCTTTATTTATCAATGTGGGGTCATACTCAACCTCCCCTGACGAGGTTGCTAGAGCAACCACTGCCCGTTTAACACCCGGTAGCTTTCTCAAAATGCCTTCTACAGAATTTACACAATTCGCACATGTCATGCCCCCAATCCTGAACTGACCAGAGACCGTTCCATATGACTGCGATTTTGATTTGGTAGATGTGAAATCCGGAAGAATTTCTGCTTCAAAACCAGCATCTTCAATAGCATTTTTTATGTCATCTTCCTGCATCAGACAGTTGCCGCTGAAATAAGATAACAGCCACAATTTCCGAGAATTCGACATGTACATAAAAACTCAAACAAGAGAAGCTAAAACAAAGCTAATTAAGAGAATAGTCGAGAACAATCCATAAGCATCACTGATTTCAGCTCAAAGCCAACATACTAAAGAGCAGACAACAAAATCATAACTATACACGCAATTTCCATGCAAATATTCACAACACACTAATCAAAACCACCTCATCCAGCTCAATTAATCATCCGAAGAACAGTCAACCGATGTACCCACAAGCAATAATTGAGGCTCCCCGCATCCACACCAAATTCAAAAATCACAAAATACAAGTCCATTAAAGCTAAAACCATCTAATTTCCACTACCAACACAACAATCTAGCTCAAACAGGATGAAAGGAAAAGAAAAATGACCCCCCGCCCCCCGCCCCCCCACACAAAAAAAAAAAAGAAAAAGCAAAGATCAAACCTCGCGAACCTACCAACGCAATTCTAGGATCGAAGACGACATCGGCCTTGTTCTGCAAGAGCGCGACGGAAGCCCGGGACACGCCGGGGACGGCGGAGAGGGCGGACTCGACGGAGGAAGAGCAGGCGGCGCAGGTCATTCCGGTGACCCGGACGAGCAGGCGCCGTTGGCCGCCGGCCGGCGGGGCCTCTGCGGCGGCTCCCCTGTCGTCGTAGTAGTCGAGGAGGCGGACGTCCTCGAGGTCGACGTCGGCGGGGTCTTCCCCCATCGCACCCAGCTCAATGTCCCTCCCGCCCGGCGCCATCAGTATTGCAGAAGAGAGAGAGGCAGCGAGAGAAGTCGGTGGTCGAGAGAGATGGTCCAGAGATACACAGAGAGAGAGAGGCGAAGGTGAAACCGTGAAAGAGAAGAAGAAGAAGAAGAAGAAGAAGAAGAAGAAGAAGAAGAAGAAGAAGAAGGTGGCTTTTTTGTTGGACGAATATGGGCTTCGACTTTCTCACTATTTACTCTGAGTGTCCCCCGGGAATTGGAGGGCACTTAGGGTGAGTTCCTTTATCCGTCTTTCTTTTACAGACAACAAGTTTGAAATCGGACCAGAAGTGGCATGCCTATTACTAGAAGGGTGGACCTTACCTGTACATGGTGACTTGATCTAACTCATGTACAAATTTACACGTCCAAATTATTGTTTTTAAATAATTAATTAGTTAAGATATCAGAAGCCTCAAATTTATTTTATAACCGCGTGATCAAAAGTTTTGATAGATTATATTTTTATTATCCAATTTAAAGTTTAATAATATGCGCCTATAGTACAACAACGGGAGGGGATAAAGTGGTAGGATTATGTACAATTGATAATAATATGTACTCAAACCATTTTTCTTATACACGCGATTTTTCATAATTTTCACATTGAATACACGTATATATCCGTCGACAGGGATTGAGCCTAGATTCTCGAAGGCAGTTTGGTCATTTTGACCGGGTGGATTCCCCGCGTGAGAGAAGCAGCGGCTGCTAGACGGCTCAAAAAGACCCGAAGCTCGTTCAACGTGGGGGCTGACGTGGTTGACCCAACCCCCCGGGCCCCTTCACTCCAATCAGGTCAAAAGGTCAGGAAAACTTTCTAAATAACACACCCATCCTTTTATTTTTATTGTTATCCAATCCAATATATATATATATATATATATATATATATATATATATATATATTTCCTCCATAATTAATCACCTTCGGGCAATGGTGGGCCCCTTTGCAGAAGTACTCCCCATTGCGGTCCCTCACAGCTCTTTCCGCCGAGTGGGGCCGACATTGATTTTTCTTCTTTGGGTGGTAGTTGGTGGGTCTGGTCACCCACTTCGATGGAGTACAAGATGGAGAGGTTGAAAAAGGCTAGATGTAGTACAAACATCTATGGTCGCCATTATGCATATTATAGAACGAGTATACAGCGGAGTTTTCCTTCTTTTTTTAATATATAATAATAATACCCATAACTAAATATATTCACGAAGGAAGCTTATTCCAAAAACTTTTTGAGTCGATTTTATTTTGCAGTTTTGTCCAAGTGAATTTCATAAATAATTCTTACTATAATTGATTTCTCAAAGTTAAAAAGTTAATTAGAAAAAATGATTTTTCTTATAGATTAGTTGAATTAATATTTTAAAGTAATATAAATTATATATTTATTAATTTTTAATATATATTAATTTTATATAATTATTTATTTATTAAATTAAATATTTGAAATAAATAATTTCGAATCGACTTAAAATCAAATTGGAGTCAACTCCGAACCAACCCTATTCCGTAGCACAATGGTAACAAGTGTTTAGTAAACTTACTACAGTATTTGATTGATTTGTATAAATTATTTAAATTAATAATATTTTAAAAATAATTATAATAATTAAATTAATCTCTTTTAATTTAAGTGATTCATAATTATATGGCTAAGTGTTACTGCGCGAATCATGTGGCCTGTTATCTGATGTCATTTGCACGCATAAGATGATGATTACTAGGATTAGGATTGATTGTTTATACAAATATAACCAGCATATGACAGTTAATGAAAGATTAACTTCATATTATTAATTTATGCATTGGAATCATCGATAGTTCAAATTACATTGTAACTATTTGGACGCGGAAGAACTTTCATGGATTCAGATACAGCATATATGAAAGTAATTAGCGGAGCATACACTAATTTTTACTCTTTATAGTCCCTCGTGTAATGGGCACATATGTATAATTAGCATGCTCGTGGCCAATCCGGTGTCCTTTAATCACTTGGGTTATAATGGGTCGGGCAAGGGTACTATGGTTACTATATATTTAGAATATAATAATGTTGAATTATCAAAGGCGTATAAACAACAGTGTAACGTTGTCAAATTTTTATTTTCATTTTGATCAACTTGCAAACGTTTCAGAAACCCCATCAGAAACTTTAAGCCATATTCAATGTCGACAACATAAAATACTTCAAAGCATTCAAACATCAAACCATTTAATTATAAACCATTTATGATCAGTAACGTTTAATTAATATAAAACATTTTGAAGCAGGTAGCTTACGATCTTCTACGGCGATTATTCTATTTTAGTTGCAGATCCGGTGGTCGTCTCCCCCTTGAATAGATTGGAAGACAAGCTTGGAGGCAAACGAGAGTTGGGTAAGGCTCTGATTTGCAACAGCTTTGACAGCATGATGTTCACATGCAAACTTCCAGAATAGTAGAGAGATCGAGATTGAGTAGAGAAGATGCAAGGTAGGTGCAACATCAGAGTTAATTTACCAAAACCAATATTGGCTCTACAACCAAACCGAACGATGGCTTTTATCTGGGTCTTGTTGCAGTAGGTAATAGTTTTCCAAGTCATATCCAACTAACATTTATGTATGTTTGTTCATCTCCAAACTTTTGTTGCACAATTGGGCAGCAGTTGTTGGAAGCCGAGTGGCGAACCCATTTCTTGTGTTAAAATGCACTCCACTTATAAAAGGAGCATCGAAAATTAAATTTGTACACTAAGAAAAGAAAGTTGTAGTTGTGTTAGCTTATCAACCTATATATTGCATATCCGATACCAATTATATATTTATAGAAAGGGAAATTTTATACGTAGAAATTTACGGACAGATACACGTTCAAGGCATGTACATCATGAGAACAAATTACGACAAGTAATAAAGTGTTTTTTTTTAAATTACAGTAATTTGAACTCATTTTTTGTGCTAAAACTAGCAGGGAAGCATATATTTACCTTGTGGATGTTGAATTAATCCATGTCCACAGAACCATCAACTACCCATTATTAATTAGTAATATTTCTTTCTACATGTAGATGGACATTAGTTAATAATGTATATTATATAGGGGAGACTTTGCCTCAAAGTTGACCTTCTCCCATATATATGCGTCGACTCTTGAAATTATGCCCCATCTAATAGCCAACAGATTTCAACACGCATGTATGAAATTTTCAGAGACCATAATTTATGTTTAATTTGAGGATCATATGATTCAACATGTTTGAAATTTTCAAACTTATAGATATATGGCTTACTTTTCCTCGAAATTTCTATCTAGCATCTTTATGGATAATTTTAGGAATATTAAAATATGTTATATTGATAGGGCTAAATTCATTAGTCTTAACATTTACATCAACTAGCAAAAAACTATGCGTAAAATATATTTGAAACTTATTAATAATATATATTAAGAATATACAAAATTAATTTTAACATTCTTACTATATTATTTTTAAATAAAAATAATGAATATTTATTTAATTTTAACAAAAAATATAGTTGTATATAAATATTATTAATTTGAATAAAATTATAATCTAGGTTTTTTCAATAATAAATAAAAAATGTAAATAAATAAATATATAAAATCTATAAAAATCTAAACTAAGTGTATAATATGAACAAACTTAAATTTGATAATTTAATCCTAAATATATTAATTTATTTAAAAATTCTTTATCTAGGTTAAATTATAGTCCAACACTTTTTAATGATTAATAATAATAATAATAATAATAATAATAATTTATAATCAAGTAAGTATTAAGGTGCCCATCAAATTATTATGGGATTAGAATCAACAAAGATGCGGGAAATACTGAATTTAACACTTTAATGATGCAAGGGGGTTGATGTACTATAATTATGGTTTGGTTTAACAAATATAAATAATAAATTGCATGTTATGGCCTAAGCCATGGACAAGGGTGCTTGCCAAAATCTCTGTAGTTAGGGACCTTAAACCATATATAAACGGAACCATTTTGTTGGCTAGTTGTGTCAAAGAGTGTGGCACGCCCAAAACTTCGATTTTTGTTTTTCTCTAATTATTGTTCATATTTATTCAAGTGCTATATTAATTATTACCATATATGAATATAGTATTATTTCAATAAAAAACATAGTATTATTTACAAAATTTTAATCTGTCAAGGCCTAGGTGGGGATGACAAGTTTATTTAACCCAGGTAAAGGGCCCATTAAACTTGGAATATATGGTAGACAAAAGGCTCAGGCCCATTAATATGATCTAGCTTAAAACCGACGGCCCAGGCCCAGCACAGCCTGGAGGCTTACACTAGTCAACTTTTCATTAATAAAATAGAAGCAAAAAATAATTCCAATGAATCAAAATATAATAATTTTTTATAAAAAATAAATTATGATTATATATTAAAATATTAAATCATTATAATCTACCACACTATTTAATAAAAAACCTATCTATAAAATTAGAATCCATGTATAGTTTAATTTTTAAAAAATAAAATAAAAAATAAAAAAGTCTAGAGAGTGGGATTGTGGGAACCTCACCCGCCAAAGTGCTGTCAAGTGTCACCCACACCCTCCCCACCTGAGCTCCACCTTCCATACATTTCTTCTCCTCGCGCGTTCGTGTAACTGCTTGGCCAATGGCATTGTCAAGGATTCAGTGCTAAAAAAAATAACTTAAGGGAGCGCCTTTTTGTTGGCGTCTTATAATTTCTAGTATCAGTGCTATAGCTGCCGTGGGAGCTCTTCTTTGCTCGGCCATGGCAACTACTGTGTTGCAGCTCCCGGCGGTTGTCGATGGCTGCCACCTCAGACCACAGTTTCTGGAGGTGGGTCGTGGGAAAAATGGAGTCTTGGGCATTGCTGACGCTGCAAATCGTAGGCCTTCGAGGATAAGGTTCTGTCTCTGGAATTTTTGCTTGTTTTTTTACCGTTGGTTCTTTGCTGTATGTCTCAGAATTTTTTTTTAATTCCACCAAGAGTTCATAACTTTTCGGGGCAATTACGAATAAGTAATGTTTGGTTCAACATGAGTTGTACTTTGAATAAGTACTTGCGATGCTTATGTAAAGTTGATAAAAATGAATGTTGTTTAATACGCTCGTCGCGCGAAATTTCGGCTAAGTTATGTGGTTTTTTAATCTTTGAGAGCATCTCCAGATCAGAAGATTTGAGATAAATTGCATGTTGAACTGGGGATGTTGGTTGTATTTTGAGCTTTAAGGTCTACCTGTGATGGGTTTCAGTTCTGCTGCAGATGTCAATCAACTAGTTCTGAACGTTCCAAAGCAAATAGAACTCTACTGGACAATGCAAGCAACCTTCTTACTAATGTTTTAAGTGGGGCAAACCTTGGCTCTATGCCCATTGCAGAAGGAGCTGTGTCAGATCTATTTGGAAAACCTCTTTTCTTTTCATTATATGATTGGTTCATAGAGGTGAATCAACTGTGTCTATCTTCCCCCTGTTTTTTGAAGTTCAAATCAAATTTGTAATTTTTTGTAGCTGTGCCATTCAGATCTAGGTAATAAATTCTTGTTAGTCGATTGTGTAGCTTTTATTCCTGTTGTTGGCTGAGTTCATCTCAATTATTTCTCAGCATGGTTCAGTTTACAAACTTGCTTTTGGGCCTAAAGCGTATCTTCCCCCTTTTTTTGAAGCTATGCCATTCAGATCTAGGCAATAAATTTTTGTTAGTCAATTGTGTAGCTTTTATTCCTGTTTTTGGCTGAGTTCATCTCAATTATTTCTCAGCATGGCTCAGTTTACAAACTTGCTTTTGGGCCTAAAGCGTTTGTCGTCGTGTCTGATCCAATTGTGGCTAAACACATTCTGAGGGAAAATGCCTTCTCTTATGACAAGGTATTAAATTCTCTTCATGAAGTATGAGCATTCCATCATTGAGTTACATTAGGATCATGCTTTGAACTGATCAAGCGACCTTGAAACTTTTCTAGGATGTAGTTTACATGTGATGCACTTTTTATGCTGAAATTAGTAATTTTGTTCTTAGGGAGTTCTGGCTGACATCTTAGAACCAATAATGGGAAAAGGTCTGATACCTGCTGATCTTGACACTTGGAAACAAAGGAGAAGAGGTAATGAGGTGAACATTTTATCATTAGAGACTTGTCAGCATATTTTTTATTTGTCATGCAGTATAGCATGTTGGAAGTTTACAAAAATTGTTAAACCTGCTTGTATTAGAATAGATAAAAAGACTGGGAATTGTTTCAATGTATGGTCTGACTCTGGCAAATAACTGGACCCTTTAGAACCTAAGTTTAGAGGAAGCAGTAGTTAAATGTCCTCATCCTTAACATGCGGGTAATCCACCGGCTAGTTGTATGTAAAAATGTTACATCTAAATGAATTTTTCAACATTGTCAATAATTAAGGTGACTATTTAGCATGAATTTGTCTTAGGCACAAAAAATTGCTCAGCTTGCAGATCCTTATTCTCCTGATAGCTTTTTAATTAACTTATTGTGGTTCAGAAAAATATATCATACAAAGCCATTCTTAAATTTGAAGTTTCCCTTTTTATTTAAAAAAAAGGTGTTTAACTTTTGTCTGATAAAACTTTTAATGTTGAAGTTATTGCACCTGGGTTTCATTCCTTATTCTTGGAAGCCATGGTCAAGATGTTCACTGCATGTTCTGAAAGAGCTATACTTAAGTTCGACAACCTACTAGAGAGAGAAGGTTCACGTCAAGGGAGCACAGTTGAATTGGATATGGAGGCTGAATTCTCAAATTTGGCGCTCGACATTATTGGCCTTGGTGTATTCAACTATGACTTTGGGTCCATCACTAAAGAATCTCCTGTTATTAAGGTTCACCTTTGATTTTCCTTTTTTTAAATCACTCAATGATGCTGAATTGATTTGATGCTTTTTATGTTGTATAGGTATTTTGGTTTTAAGTTATCTCATTGGTAGCAAGTGCTTTGAACTTGAGACATTGGGATCAATATGAATTATTGATTGTTCTACAGTCTATGACCTTGTGATATTGTTAGCCCAAATCTTCAGATTGACTTGAACTTTAAGTCTTTAACATATGCATTGCTGCCTGTCATGCTTGTCATTATTATTATTATTTTTAAAATTTTCATGCACATACATGGGTTCTGCTGACAAAAAATTTTAATTTTTCTTACTGCAGTTGTAGCGTATGTCCCAATGCTCATGTTATGGACGTTTTAAGCATTTTTGGATTTGATATTGCTTTTACGATTTGTATATCATCAAGTCTATAGTAGTTACAACCAATATAAAAAAATATGTTTGGAGACATAACAGCTACAATGATACAATTGAGTTTGTCTCTCGTTGGTATTTCTGGTTGCATCTCTTACTTCTTGGATTTAGAGTAGATGACAGAAAAAAAATGGTTGTTTTTTTTTTGAAAAACTTCAACCATATTTAAGTTATTTTCTTAGAAAGTAACTCTTGAGTGAACATGATATTCAGATGACTTAAAACTGTTAACAGTTTCTCATTCTGTGAGACACCGATATATAATTTCTCGCTCTGTGAGAGACAACTGAATGATAATTTCTTTACAGGCTGTATACGGTACTCTCTTTGAAGCGGAACACAGATCAACATTCTATATTCCTTACTGGAAACTTCCATTCGCCAAATGGGTCGTTCCAAGGCAGCGAAAGTTTCAGAGAGATCTTAAAGTCATCAATGATTGCCTAGATGAACTGATAACAAATGCCAAGGAGACAAGACAGGTAAGAATAATTTTACAGCCATTTTGCTTGAAATTATTGAGAAGCTCCCCCTTCTCATGTACGAGAAAATAGAGGAATTGGAATTCATTGATGTCTTTATTTTTTTAAGAAAAGATTATTACTTATTTTTTCTTTTCTTTTTCTGTTGTCATACTTGTTAGGAAACTGATGTTGAGAAACTACAAAAAAGAGACTACTCAAGCATAAAGGTTGGGCAACATTTGGATAGAAGTGTTTGCTACACGGTCTTGTCTTTCATGTAATTTGTGCATGTGATGTAGGATTCTGCTCTTCAATTTTGGACTTGATTTTCAGGATGCAAGTTTACTTCGGTTTCTTGTTGACATGAGAGGGGCTGATGTTGAAGATAGCCAGGTGAGGCCTCAGTGTTCATTTTTTACTAAAAAAATGGCTTCAAACATCACAGTGGGTATGGTCTCTTCTTGTTGACAGGTCTTACAAACTTCTAAGTGATTACTATATAGCATGCCCTAGTTGCTTTGAGCTTGAGTGGTTATTAAATTTCTTCTGGAAATATGCATTCATATCATGACTAATGAGCTATTATCGTTTTAGTTTCATTTCAAGTATTCCACAATTTTGAAGATAATGACAGTACTTGATTTTCAATTCTTTGACTGAAGTCTTTGATCTACATGTGCACTTTGTCTTTTTCATCTTTGAATTAGACTTCACTTTTTTAATAAAAGTTGTTTCAATTACTTGATTAGCTTCGAGATGATCTAATGACCATGCTTATTGCTGGACATGAAACAACAGCAGCAGTCCTTACCTGGTCTATTTTCCTACTCGCTCAGGTATATATGTCATCATTACAGCCAACATATCCCAAAAAATTCAGGGTTGGGAACGTGGACATTTTTTTCCATTGAATTCAGTCTTGAACCCTATTTGTAATCAAGTTATTAGAGAACTGTTGACATTTTGTCTGTGCTTGTTTTGTAGAATCCATCAAAGATGAGAAAAGCTCAAGCTGAGATTGATTCTGTACTTGGTCAAGGGAAAACTACCTTGGAGTGTCTCAAAAAGTTAGAGTAAGTCACTGAAATGAGTATTTATTTCACCTTCAGAGCATTACTGTTTGTTTGGCCCAATTTTAAAGCTTTTTTTTAACTTTTTTAATTTTTTAAAAAAGGCTTTAGCTCATTCTTCAGGTTTTCTAATTTTAACGAAAGAAAGTAAAGTAGATAACAATTTTAAATGATTTTTCAGGTACATAAGATTGATCATTGTGGAGGCCCTTCGTCTTTATCCTCAGCCGCCACTATTGATCAGACGTTCCTTGAAGCCAGATGTCTTGCCAGGTTCGAACATATACATCAATACATTGTTGTCATGTTATCAAATTATAAATTTATAAAAATTAGGTTATGTACCAATTTCATTTACAACTTTTGCAACATTATCCAAAAGAAAGTACGCAAGATCACAATGTCTTTGATCTTGTGAAAATTTAACATAGCTTAGAACTTTGTCTTATAATGTAAAAGCATGAGCCTGAAGAGGATCTAGTTTGTACTGCTTCAATTTGCATTGGGGGATCTTGGCCTCAACTTGAATCAGAGATTACATACGTAAAATTTAGTCTGGATCTGGTGCAGTCCCTAAAGAATGAATATCTCGTGAGGTTCTGCTTATTAATTTATACCTTACTAAGCCTTTTGTAAGCAATACTGTGATGCAAACAATGTAGGAGGGTACAAAGGCGACACAAATGGATATTCAATTCCCGCCGGGACTGACATTTTTGTTTCTGTAAGTCAACCATTTTCAGAATCCTATCGACCTTCTTTAAGAGAAATGTATATTTTTGGTGTTTGTTTTGTACACTTGTATTCATCTGTCTGTCAGGGAAAATAATCTTGAAACCCTACCTTAATAGTTTGCTATACTTAGATATAGGCAGAAATACATACCCTTCAATAATGGTTCATAGGGAAGAGGTCAATGCGAGCTGCAATACGATACAATGTACAGATTTTTTAAGTGGCAACGTCTAATCTAATACAATTGTTGCACACAAACTTATAGACATTCGAATACTTTATTGTAACTGATGCTTCTTTTTTTTTAGCCTTTTTTCCATCTTGTGATAGTTATGTCCATTATCTTGTGATGACTTCCTCACTCTGGGTTCATCAACTTAGGAATATGTAACAACTGCCTGCACACATATGTAGTAGCATATTGGTGTGGTAATTGAAATATGCATGCAAACTTGACAGGTCTACAACCTTCATCGATCTCCCTATTTTTGGGAACAACCTAATGAATTTGAACCAGAGAGGTTTCTCGTGCCAAAGGAAAGCCAAGTGGAAAACTGGGCTGGTTTTGATCCTTCCAGAAGTCCTGGAGCAATGTATCCTAACGAGGTGAAGCCATAGCACTGTTTTTTTGGCTATCATTTTTTCTGTCTCTACTTTAAAATTTTTCCGATGAGAAGTGTTTACTATGGGGCATTTCATTAGATCATCGCCGACTTTGCATTTTTGCCATTCGGTGGAGGGCCACGCAAGTGTGTTGGCGATCAGTTTGCTCTTTTGGAATCAACCGTAGCATTGGCTATGTTGTTACAGAAATTTGATGTTGAACTTAAAGGTTCACCAGATTCAGTGGAGCTTGTAACAGGGGCTACAATTCACACCAAGAATGGACTATGGTGCAAACTGAGGAAAAGGAATTCTTTAGAACTGGCAATTGTATAGTTATAGTTATTAGTTAACTGGATTCTCCTTCCAAATAGGTGCCTGCAACTAATGTGTATGAACTTTGTGTATGAACTTTTTTGACAACTAAATCTACAAAAGGAGGGGCATTTTTTGGCATTCATTATGTTCTAGGCAAAACTCAATATGATTGGGTACACAGAGCTCAAACCCGGCATCCATGGTCCCATTATTTATTGTTTCTACTTAGGATCACAAAGAACTTCAAAACACTGCTTTTATGTTTACCTCAAATTATGTTGCACTCACTTCTTGGAAAGGGAATGATTAATATTTACTTCAGCTGTGCTAAGTGGTCATACATGTTCTTTAAATATTAAAATGTAAGTTATTAACACATTAATGTACTAAAATGTGAAGTTAATAACACATTAATCTTAAGTCAAGTTTAAATATTTACTTTAAGTGTGCTAAATGGTAATACATGTTCTTTAACTACAAAAATATGAAGTTATTAATACATTAATCTCAGGTCATTAATCTCAAGGGCAAAAATTCACACAAAAAATGGACTATTGTGCAAACCGAAGAAGATAAATTCTTTAGAATTGACAATTATATAGTTATAGTTATTAGTTAATTGGATTCTCCTTTCAAATGGGTAAGTGCAATTGATGTACAAGAATTTTTTTTTTCAACTAAATCTACAAAAGTAGGGGCATTTTTGGCATTTATTGTGTTCTAGGCAAAACTCAATATGGTTGGCTACACATAGCTCAAACCAGCATCCACGATCCCTATATTTACTGTTCTTATTTCGTTATTAATACATTAAATGTATTAAGTGTGTTATTAATACATGTGAAGTTATTAATACATTAATACTATAGATTAAGTGTGTTATAACAAAACTAAAAAAGTATAAGGGCTTAGTTTGTATTAAATATATTAGACATTTATAACCTATAGTCTTTTTGTAACTCCCCTAGGTAAAATGAAATCTTTCTATAAATAACAAGGCTAACTTAATTAGCCTACAAGAACAAGCAAATGTAGTCAACCTTCTGCTCTTTAAGTAAGAAGTCATGAAGATTAAACTGGTTTTGAGCTTGATCATAGTTCTTTTGTCCTTGGCATCAACCAACAAGTTTTCATATGCAGCACGGTTGAAATATCTACAACATATAGATGGAAAGACTCCCTTTCTTTCCCTCTTTCTCTTTGTTTGATCTTTATTTTGTGGCTTACATTAAAATTATTTATACTCGCTAAAAAGAAAACTTCCATAGCAAAATATATGCCATTGAAATAACCCCTACTTAAGCCATGCTTTCTTCATTTGAAGTTGTATATAAGTAGCCTTCATTTTTGTTCCATTGTGTGTATATAATTACATTTATAATCCTTATAAGTAAATGAATACTAAACTAATTTTGATCTTGATCATAGTTCTTTTGTCCTTGGCATCAACCAACAAGTTTTCATATGCAGCACAGTTGAAATATGTACAACATATAGATGGCAAGATTCCATTTCTTTCCCTCTTTCTCTTTGTTTGATCTTTTTTTTGTGGTTTACATTAAAATTATTTATATTCACTAAAAAGAAAACTTCCATAGCAAAATATATGTCACTGAAACAAGTTCTAGTTAAGCCATGTTTTCTTCATTTGAAGTTGTATATAAGTAGCCTTCATTTTTGTTCCATTATATGTATATAATTACATGTAATCTTTATAAGCAAATAATAGTGCCAAACAATATTGAAACCTTTAATTTTATTTATGTGTGCAAATATTTTGAATGCAATTTAATATACTGATGAACTCACTATATTTTTTGGTTGAAATGTTGAAATTATGCAGGAGATACAACAATTTCTTGTTGGAACAAGAGTAAGTACTATGTAGGATGGGTCTGCGTGATCGACCATGACCGTGAATGTCAGAAGGCTTGTGAAAAAGAAGGCCGTAAAAGTAGTTCTTGCACTCCACCCATTCAATATGGCTTTCGTTTTCCTCCTACCTGTTGGTGTTGCGGTTCTTGTTGATCCTTCTTTCAAGCCTCAACCATGTAGTATAATTCCCCATTCCTCGATAAGCATGTTTGTTGTTACACAACTTGTATATATGTTACTACATGTAGATCATAATAAACCTTAGATATAAGCATCCAAAATGCTTTTATGTTTATTTTTGATCAATTTGATCCCAAGAAGTGTTGGGTTGTAAAAACATCATCTGGTTTGCATGATAGTGTAAATGTTTTTCAACGCAAGGGATAGTCTGGTACTGCTTCATATTAACTATTAATAATTTCACATTTTAGTAGTTAAAGAACATGTATTGCCACTTAACATAGTTGAAGTAAATATTTAATGATTCATTTTCTTAAGAGTGATCAGAACATAATTTGAGGTAAACATAAAGGCATTGTTTTGAAGTTCTTTGTGTTCGTAAGTAGGAACAATAAATACTAGGATCATGGATGTTGGGTTTGAGCTGTGTGTACCCAACTATATTGAGTTTTGCCCAGAACACAATGAATGCAAAAAACTGTCCCTCTTTTTGTAGATTTAGTTGTCAAAAAAGTTCATACACATCAGATGACCCACCCATTTGGAAAGAAAATCCAGCTAACTAATAACTATAACTATACAATTGCCGGTTCTAAAGAATTCCTCTTCCTCAATTTGCACCATAGTCCATTCTTGGTGTGAATTGTAGCACTTGTTACAAGCTCCACTAAATCTGGTGAACCTCTAAGTTCAACATCAAATTTCTGTAACAACATAACCAATGCTACAGTTGATTCCAAAAGAGCAAACTAATCGCCAACACACTTGCATGACCCTCCACCGTAACACGTATTTTTATAGTATTTTTAGATTTTTTTTTTATTTTGATATGTTGATTAGTATACAACAAATATTCTTAATAATTAGATTAGTACAATTTACTATGAATCAAAGAGGCACATGGATGCGTGAATTTTGGATTGAGCTTTTTATATCTATTTTATCTAATTATGGCCATTTAAATTGATGTAATCCTTTAGCAAAGTACCTTATCTTATTTAAGAAACACCATGCAACAAGTGCTTTAGTTAATTTAAGTCAACTCATCTAGTTATAATAGAACTGAAAAAAAATGTATGAAAGCATTATTAATGAGATTCAAAGTTTACAACTCCCCTTTCATTTAAGTGTTCTTTTATTCAAATGGTTCATATTAAATATAATTGAGCTGATACAAGAGTAACAATTGTCGCTGATACTAATTAATCTCATAAAAAATTATTTATGTATTACAAAGTGTTGTAAGTGTTTGATTGGTGTCCAAATATAGTGTTGAAAAAACACACTTGGTTTAATCTAGTGCATGGAATTTTTTATATAAATGAAATATTGCTTCATGTAAAAAACATGTAAATGATTAATTAAAATTCTTTTACATAAATAATATACCTATAAGCGACATTTTTTCGACGAAATTTAATATTTTAAGCTCTCTATATATAATCTTTTACATATTTATCTCATTTAAGAAGCACAATTAATTAAGTGTCTAATTAAAGTTGAATTATTAGATCTAATGCATGAATAACAAAACTAAAAAAGTATGAGGGCTTAGTTTGTATTAAATATTTTACATTTATAATCTAGTCTTTTTGTAACTCCCTCAGGTAGAATGGAATCTTTTGGTAACTAATATGGTTGACTTGATTAGCCCAGAAGAATAAGCAAAGGTAGCTAGCCTTCTACTCTTCAAGCAAGAAGTCATGAAGATTAAACTGGTTCTAAGCTTGATCATAGTTCTTTTGTCCTTCACATCAACCATCAAGTTTTCAAATGCAGCACAGTTGAAATATGTACAACCTAAAGATGGCAAGACCGTTTCTTTCCCTCTCTCTATTTTTGATCTTTATTTCGTGGTTTACATTAAAATTATTTCTATTTTCTAAAAAAAACGTGGATAGAAAAATATATGTCACTGAAAAAAGTCCTAATTAAGCTATGTTTTCTTCATTTGAAATTGTATAGGTTGTACATATTTCAATCGTGTTGCATATAAAAAATTGTTGGCCAATGCCAAGGACAAAAGAACTATGATCAAGCTCAGAACTAGTTTAATTTTTATGACTTCTTGCTTGAAGAGTCGAAGGTTAGCTTCCTTTGCTTGTTCTTCTGGGCTAGTTAAGTCAGCCTTATTATTTATAGAAAGATTCTATTTGGGGGAGTTACAAAAAGACTATAGATTGTAAATGTCTAATATATTTAATACAAACCAAGCCCTTATACTTTTTTAGTTTTTTTATAACACACTTGATCTAATAACTTAACTTTAATTAGACACTTAATTAGTTGTGCTTCTTAAATGAGATAGATATGTAAAATATTATTAATTATATACAGAGAGCTTAAAATATTAAATTTTGCCGAAATAAAGTCACTTATAGGTTCATTATTTACATGTTTTTTACATGAAGCAATATTTCATTTATGTAAAAAATTCCATGCACTAGATTAAACCATGTGTGTTTTTTCAACATTAGATTTGGACACCAATCACACACTTACAACACTTTGTAATGCATAAATAAATTTTTATGAGATTAATTAGTATTAGCAACAATTGTTACTTTTGTATTAGCTCAGTTACATTTAATATGAGCCCTTTGAATAGAAGAACTGTTGAATGAAAAGGGTACATATCTTATATGTGTAAATCAATTGTAAACTTTGAATCTCATTAATAATGCCTTCATACATTTTTATATTCAATTCTATTATAACTAACTTGATGAGTTGACTTAAATTAACTAAAGCACTTGTTGCATAGTGTTTCTTAAATAAGATAATGTACTTTGTTAAGAGATTACATCAACTTAAATGGCCATAGTTAGATAAAATAGATATAAAAAGCTTAATCCAAAATTCATGCATCTCTGTGCCTCTTTGATTCACAATAAACTGTACTAATCAAATTATTAAGAATTTTTTTTGTATCCTAATAAGTATTTATTTATTCCTATCAATAAAAGGGAATTTAATACTGACCTGAGATTAAAAACAAGAGAATCAACATATCAAAATAAAAGAAAATCTAAAAATACTAAAAAAATACCTCATAAAGTGGAGGGCCACACAAGTGTGTTGGTAATCAGTTTGCTCTTTTGGAATCAATCGTAGCTGTAACCATGGTTGCATGAATCGGAATCGGAATCGGAATCGGTTTTCCAATGAATCGGAATCGGAATCGGAATCGGTCTAAATCGGTCAAAAATCGGTTTTTTTTAATCGGTCACGAATCGGTCTGAATCGGAATCGGAATCGGAATCGGAATCGGAATCGGAATCGGAATCGGAATCGGTCCGAATCGGTTTTAAAAAAATATATATTGACAATTTATAATATAAATATATAAAAATCATATATTGATGTTATTTTGATATTATTATGTGTATTATAGTTTATTATATTTTTTAATATTTTTTTGGATTTTTTTAAAATTATTTTGAATTAATTATTATTTTATATTCGAGTCGGACTCGAGTCAATTTTTA
>JAVDBV010048992.1:0-12962 GCA_032619315.1 Piper longum | reverse complement strand
AAATGGTCGTTCGATTACAAAGACTATTTAGATCAATTTAAAATAAAACAAAAACCTCATCTGGCCATGGGCGACCTGGTCTGTTCGCCGACCGGCCAAATCCAATGACAAGGTGGCCAGACATGGCCGGCCACGGCTGGATCAGGTTGCGCGCCCGCCCCCGCCCCATGTCTGGTCACCCTTGCCCCGCCTCGTGCCACCGCCTCCTCTACCCCATGGTCTTGATTAGAGTAGTTTATGATGTTGATGTAGACATACACTTGATGTCATAGATTCCTTTTGGAGGAGTTAATTTTAATGTATCTCTTTATTTTCTATTACACAAACATGTAGTAAGTGGATCAAGAGAGAATACATAGCGACAACATTACAATTACGTTCGTTTTCTTGGATATTAACCCTAATCAATTTATAAATTGGTAGAAATGATATGCCTGCGTTATATGGTGATTAGGTGAAGTTGAACATCTCAAACCTCTTATTTAATTGAAAGAACTTGTTACTTGATTTTCGGTTAAATAGTTTAGATTATCTTTCTAAGTTGCTGCCTTACCTCAATCTACAATTGAGTTAGAATAAATTTGTAAAACTCGAGCTTTTTGCTCGACATTTTATAGTTCTGACATGGACCCTCTAGGTTAAAGCGACCCTTTTTGTTTATGTTCATGTATATATGCACTTTGTGAGCTAAGGCTCTACCTTTTTGGTGTTAGACACATCTGGCAGAATAACATTTAGCTACAAAGGTTAATTGTTTATTTTATTTCAGGTCTCGTTAAGTCGTAGTTAAACGTTACGACTATGTCTCTCACTAGTATAGATTTTTTGTCGTATGTTTGCAACCCTTAGGGTTGATCTTAGCCCCAGCAGGACTCACAACGCGATTCCTGAGGTTGTCACCTAGGGTGAAAACCCTAAGTGCGCACAAATTGTGCCCAGTGCAAAAGAGCTCTACCAGTGCCCTTGTGCTGGTGCTTTAGGGTCTTCCCCACTCTAGTCGGACACAAGGCACCCCCCACAGTGCCCTTGCATCCAAATTAGGATTTTCCACTTTTCTAGCTAGCACAACGCTTCCCGAAAGTGCCCTTGCACCCAGCACATGACTCATTGCATATATTTCTGTTCACCTCTGACCCGTGTGCCCTGACCTTAGCTTTTTCATGGTCCAACTTGGTAAAGGTCAGAAGAGAGTCGCTTGCTAGTGCCCTTGTGCTGGGTTTTGTCTTTTGCCTATAGGTAGGGCATGATTTCCATTTTTTCACCCCTTTAGCTCCTTGATCCAACCTTCCTCTATCCCCCCTTCTTCTCCACTTCCTCCATAGCCTTCCTCACCTTCTCGTAGCCTCTCGAAGCCTTGTTAGCACTGGGAATGGTAGGTTTTGGGGTAGAAAGCCCTTAAACACCTCCTCCTAATCCCTTATGAGTGGGGCCCCTTCTTTTACCTCCTTGCCATGAGTTTGTGAACAGTGCCTGTTGATGTAGCCTCTCGAAGCCTTGTTAGCACTGGGAATGGTAGGTTTTGGGGTAGAAAGCCCTTAAACACCTCCTCCTAATCCCTTATGAGTGGGGCCCCTTCTTTTACCTCCTTGCCATGAGTTTGTGAACAGTGCCTGTTGATGTAGCCTCTCGAAGCCTTGTTAGCACTGGGAATGGTAGGTTTTGGGGTAGAAAGCCCTTAAACACCTCCTCCTAATCCCTTATGAGTGGGGCCCCTTCTTTTACCTCCTTGCCATGAGTTTGTGAACAGTGCCTGTTGATGTAGCCTCTCGAAGCCTTGTTAGCACTGGGAATGGTAGGTTTTGGGGTAGAAAGCCCTTAAACACCTCCTCCTAATCCCTTATGAGTGGGGCCCCTTCTTTTACCTCCTTGCCATGAGTTTGTGAACAGTGCCTGTTGATGTAGCCTCTCGAAGCCTTGTTAGCACTGGGAATGGTAGGTTTTGGGGTAGAAAGCCCTTAAACACCTCCTCCTAATCCCTTATGAGTGGGGCCCCTTCTTTTACCTCCTTGCCATGAGTTTGTGAACAGTGCCTGTTGATGTTGGTGTGTTTAATAATTTTCTTACATTTTATACTTGTATATCTGTGGTCAAGAAGTCGTTTAGCTTTAGTTTCATGATTTTTGTCTCTGTATAAAAATAGTTATGCTTTTTAGACTCGAACATGTATGATTATATGCACTATTTTGGATGATCTAATGGATCTCATGCTATAAAAGTCCATTTATTGAGATTCTTGTTTCATATTTCTCATAACTAGTGGATATAGAAGTTTAGTTTAGCATGTTTTGTGTGATTTATCTTTTATAAGTATTTATGAGATCTAGACCTAACAAAAGGTGGCATCTTTCATGGTTGCACTGACTTAGCCTCCCCTTTCCCCAATTTTTACACCTTGTTGTAGATGTTATGTTGCTAGAATCATTTGCAGAATTCTAGGGTTATATTTTATCTAACTCATATTAAAAAACCAAGCTAAATAAATGTCATTAAAGGCATGAACGAAACCCCTAAAACCAAACTATAATTGTATTGTGCGCTTATTGTGACATGCTTCGGTGTTTGAGCTACTATTTTCCTAAGTTATAAACTGCAATAAAATGTGTAAAAATTATGTAATATGCCACTATGTGTTTACTTTAAATTCAGTAAGTTTTGGGGTTACTTTGATGTCATCTATGTAGCTAATAAATTTTGTGTTTTTTGAGTGTATATAAATGCTAGGTGAAACCCTTGTAGTTCCTTAGCTCGTTTTGAAAAATACCAAACCATAATCATTTTGGTAGTGAAATTTCCTAAAATATCACCTAGATCAACCAAGAATTTTGTAGCCATTGGTTAGGTAGACTAACCTATAGAAAATCTCTAATCCTTAATTGTCTAGCCAGCTCTAGAAATGTTCTAGCTAATGCCTCTAAATCACGAATACATTCAAGCCCAAATACATTAAATTTAGATCTGAAAATTTAGAGGATCAAAGCTCACAGTGTTGGATAATTATCCTATTTCACCGAGGCACAATTGGAATCTCCAAGTCTATGAACAAACCTTCTGAAAATTAGTGAGCAGCCCAAGAACATTGTTCCCAACACCTTAGCCTTTCCTTATGGGGCTTTGATCATGGTGTTGGCCCATGGGATAACCTATCATGATTTTTGTGTATGATCCTTAGGATGCAGGGCCCAATGGACCAAATTTAAGGTCATTTGGACACCATTTTGCCCATCTAAAAAATCGTTCAACTTAACTCCAAATTGAAGGTCATTTTTACTTATTTAACTCAAACCATAATTAAGTGAGGTTTAACAAGTCATTAAGTAACTTAATTAATTAATTATGCCTATGAAAGTGTTTGTGTTTGTGTAGAAGTCTTGCCTCATTTTGTATGCCATCTTAGATGGAGAGTGATTAGAGTTTCCATTTCACTTATTAGAATACATGGACCGAACTCGTCGTGTTAGGACGAGATGCTCATGTAAAACCTGGTTCGTTCACCAGAGAGTTTTTAGGTCGGTTCTGTCTTGATGTAGATTAAGCTATTTGGCTTTAGCCCCTCTTATTGTAGTTCGAGAATGATATAGTGTATGTTTGCTCGCTCTTATCCTCCTTCAGAGTTTGATACACCCGTTAGGATGTAATGCACCAGCCTTTTCATTTCTACTTCGGTTGAGACGAGTCTAGTTAGATGTTAGGATTGAGTACCTCGCAAGCCTATTTTGTTTGTCGTATGTTTGGAACCCCTTTAAGACTATCATAGCCCCTATGGGACCTGCAACACAATTTTCTAGGTGGTTCAAATCATCTTAGGGTGAGAACCTTGAGTATGGACGCTCAGCTTCCAGTGCAGAGGTGCCCTCCTGGCGCCCTTGCATTGGACAATTCAATAATTAGGGTTTCAGTGCTAGTACACAGGTGTTGGGCTAGTGCCCTTGCCCCCAGCTCATGCCCTATTGGTCAATGGCACCTTGCCTGTGACATTAGTGGGCCTTGCCTCCATGGTCCAGTTGATCAGATAATAGTGCCCTTGTGCTTACAGTTTTTCCCTTTTTTATAACCCCTACACTTCTCGAGTTTTTCTAGTTGTTGCTTAGAGGTATATTTGGTTTTACCCTTATAATAATTTTCTCATGTAGCGGAGTGTGTTAGAAGCATTTAGGTATTAGGTTCATGAATTTTGCATACTTCATTAAATAGTTATTTATTTTTTAGAATGCCATGGTTGATCATTTGCACTATCTTTGTAGATCTACTATAACTCTTGTTCTTAGTCGTAAGTTTACATGATATCACTTGCATCTTGTTCATAATAGGTAGATCAATAATTTTCAAGAAGCATGTTTATTTTATTTTGGCATGTATCTGGCATCAATGGGTGTCCAAATTGGATAAATGTGGCGGCTTTATTGCTTGCAATAGCATATCCTCCACTTTCCCCAATTTGTTCCCTTGTGTAGGTATTCATTGCATTCCAACTTTATCATGATAGTTGTGCTATGTGTTGGATATGTTTCATTAAAATTCCAAGTTAAAATGACCTCAGCAAAAGCCTGAACTCCTAAGCATTGTATGTGTAGTGTTTCAACTATGTTTAATTATGTTCTATGTTTGTGCTCCTAGTTGAGCTACTAAAAGATTTTTATAAATTTTGTAAACATTGTATGAGGATTGACTAATTGTTTACTATCAACATCTAAAATTTGGGGATAAGTAAAATTCATTTAGATGGATAACTAGTTTAGACTTTGGTAGTGTATAGAAATGAGGGGTGTAACCTTGATTTCCTAGCTCCTATTGTAAAATTCGTTGAGCTCCTATTTCACCTAGACCAAAGTATGTGGCCCAGTAGCTTTAATTTCAGGGCCATTGGTTGGGTAGATAATTCGTTAAGAATTCCCAATCCACTTTAGAAATCCTATGGCCAATGCCTATGCTTCCCTAGCCCACTTAGACCCAATTATTTGGGGTTTGGACCTGATCTTTTATTGTTCTAAATCCTAGGGTGTTTGATAACCCTACCTTCCTACTTGAGCCTATTTGAAGTCTCAAAGCCCATGAACAAAGCTTAAGATCTAGGAACATTCTTCCTAACTTTAGTGGGTCGTGTTTACCACGTTAGCTCATGGGCCAACACTGAAAATTTTTATGGAAAACCCTAGAGTGTCAGAGACCATTGTTCCAAATTTTAGCCCATTTGTACACTGTTTGGCTTGTCTTAAAAATCATTTGGTTAAGTGTATTTGATAAAACTCTAAGTTTGGACTTTTCTACTAAGTGCACCTGAAATCCTAAATCCTAATTATGGTTACTTATTGAAGGTTTAACACTTCACTAATTAAGATAATTAAGTAAGTTTTCTGAGTGGTGCAAGTGTGGAGGCATTGACTCCTGCATGCCGATGTGATCCAATTGTAATTCAGGTTTCATCTCTTTATTAGGATACATGCGGTAAGCTCATCAATTTAGGACGAGGAGTTTTCCTTATCTAGGTTTGTAAGACTATTCTGCTTTATCTCTATTTGGCTCCTTGAGTCTCGAGTTTAACCGAGTTTTAGAAGTAGGACAATGTCGTCTACGTTTTATTGGATTGCTACATTTAACCAAGTTTTTCGAAAATTAATAAAATTTCAAGACAAAGATCCCTTGATGGTTTTCGAAAGCTAAACTCCGAAAACTATCTTATACAAGCCCTACATAAACTTATTGTGAGTATATGAGGTTTTCAATTTTATGAACATGAGACTATTATATTGGTAGATTGAATTGTACTAGTACTCATTTAAACCTTAAAATACTGGTATGTACGAGGTACTGCGTAACGCTAACACATTTTTAGAATTTATGGCATAGACTTAACAAATTGTTCCAATGTCATTTGAGTACCATAGCAAGTGTAATATAGATGTGAGAGGATAAGCCATGTATGTAAGTATATTTTTTCGAGCCTATGTACCAGTCTATTTATATAAATTGTTCTTGCTTACAACCATGTAAGGCTTTTTCTGAAGCATATAAATTTTTTTGTGCATAATAGAGTACACATTTACCAGTCTTGGTATATGAGTAATTATTTTGGGCCCATAACCGAACTTGTTTAATTACTAATATGTTTTATATATGTATGTAGGTGATGCCCCATGGCGTTGGCAAGTTTAAGCGCACAGATTTATGGCTCATGGTGGTGGCCGGGGCCATGTGTTATGTATTTTATGTTATGTATTTAGTCCATATTATTGGGCATATGCCCCAAACTTATGTAAATTGTTCTTGCTTACAGCCCTGTGAGGCTTTTTCTGAAGCTTATACGTTTTTTCGTGTGTAACAAAGTACATATTTACCAGTCTTGATATATTAGTCATTATTTTAAACCCACAACTGAACTTATTTGATTATTGATGTGTTTTCTATATGTATGTAGGTGAGGCCCCATGGCATAGGCAAGCTTCAATGCACGGATTTACGGCTCATGGTGGTGGCGGGGGCCATGCGTTAAGTATTTTATGTTATGTATTTAGTTTGTATTATTGGGCATATGCCCGAAACTTATGTACCATGTATGATTTTGGATTAGGTGTATGACATGGTTGGTTCATGTATGTGTGCTTTCATTAGTTTATTATCATAACTATCATGTAAGGTATTTCACTTTGGGGCAAAGGCTAACAATTATCTACAAGGTCTGTATACATCAAGGTCCTAGAACACGACAAAGAGCATTTAAGGTACATGAAACTTATTTGGTTGCAATTGTGAGTGAATGTTAGAGAAACATCGAGTGGAGGAGCTTATGGTTCATACCACACAAAGATTCCACATGATGACCGAGTGAAAGTATGATGCTCTAGCACATGATGATGCCTATGTGTTTTAATTTATCTTTTGCAGGTTATGTAGAGTAGGTGACTATGACCCACTGTTTACATTATTGCAAGGACATCAACATCAAATAATAAGATATCTAATCCAAATCATTAAAACTAAGTATAAGAACTAAATCATGTATATGCATCTGTCAAAACTCAACCTCTTATGTGTATTGGAGGTGTTGCTTTCGTATAGCTGAGAATGATCATTATATATGAAAGTCACCAATAGTTGCAAGGGAGGTGTTGACTCTTATGATGTGGCTTGGAGTGCTCATTTAAGAGCCCTAAAGTTTAAGACCATTCTTATATTAATATGATCAATATACATTGTATGAAAGTCTCATAAGGTGTCCGTCTTAAGTCTTCTTGAGGGTTAAAATCCGCTTCTATAAAGTTTATTCAACTATAGTAAATGAACATTTTTTTTAATTATAACATTAAGATTCGGTCTATTTTTCAGACCAAATTGTAGTGTTATATATGGGAACTTTTATAAAACTTATTTGTGTCATCTCTCTTCTCCTTCTCTTTTGTATATATTTGAATTCACTTATGTTAGCATACTTCACTTAGTTCTTTTATATTTGACTTGATCGCTTTAGATAATTAAGTGAATCAAGTTAAAAGCTATTTAATAACTTGCATTCTTTGATTTATTTGCCAAAACAAGTGACTTTGTGACCTTGATCTTATTTTGTCTCACACACACTTTGTGACCTTGTTCTTATGTTGTTTCGCAGACCACCTATTTAATTGAGGTTATTTATGTTTTTTATTTTCTTGCTTAATTATTTTTTGTATTTATTTAATATATTTCATTGTGTTTAAATTATTTTTGCTTAGTTGTCCACTTAAGATCTCTATAAGAGTCTAAGTGTCGTGAGGATCTAACTCTTTTGCTAAGTGTAACTCTATCCCACATAAACGTCTTTTATTTCATGCCTAGTAGTTAACTTTGTAATTCTAAAACTAAAAGTGAACACTTCTTGGGTTAAGTATAATGAATTATATAGCGATTATGTAAGTACAAATTCATCAATAGATGAAGCTCGATTCACAAAAAAATTATAATTTCCCGATATTTGAGTTTCATTGTTTGGTGTGCTTGCGAAATTCTCACAACTGCTGCCCAATTTATTTGATAAAATGGAGCCTCAAAATTGTCAAATCTACTTGTTGTGCCTGATCTTAATATGTAAGATCCGTCTCACCTATAATTCCTATGGGAATCAAATTTAATATATTAATGGGGGTGTAATTATAGATCTTCAACTCAGGTTAACCATTTCAAACCGATGACTTCAGGTGATTTGATTGTACTTGAGCCAAGTCATTATATACCAGAAACCACCTACTACACAAATAGTACGAACCAAAAATGACAAGCACTACTTAACACTTCAAAGTCACATTCCTCCTAACAAGCTTAAAGGCGCGAACATATCATGAGAACAGTTTTAACTGATCAAATAAAACCTCACAAAAGTAGTTTAAGCTATTGATCCAATCACGTAATAACTTTGAGAAACAATTTCCAATCAATTACCTGCCAATAATTTGACATTTAAGAAAGTAATTGTACAAAGACGAACAATATATACAAAAACAAGAATTGTTAGTGATTTATCACTTCTAAATATTTACCATTGTAAAATAACATAACCATTGCCATAAACATATGGTGCAAAGTATTTTAGCTAGCAAAATCAATATTTAAAAGCCAAGAGTGCTACAAAATAAGCAAATAAGAATAGTAGATTGTCACTTTGTGCATGTACACGTCAAAGAAAGGATTGGTTTCAAGTATTTGGCAGCACTAAACTGGGATGCATTCTTTAGATAAAAAAATCCATACTGTCGGTATTGCCAATTGTGACGTTATAAAATCATCAAACCAGTAGTAAAAGTTAGCATTCCTTGTGTCATACATTTCTAGGATGGTAACGCAAGGACTAACTAATTGCAATCGCAAATGCTGCCATCTTCATGTTTATTTAATTTAATTTACTAAAAGATCAATATAAAACACTAAAAAACGAAACATTAAGCAAAAATTAGGTTTAAAATCACATATTCTTCTTCTTGTGGTAACCAGTCTTTTTGCAGTTGCTACACTAGTTAGAATAAGACTATGACACCATGCCCAAAGTTGTGACAGAATCAAAAGGAAAGAAGATCATAATTGATCTTATATGAAGGTTGTAGGGGTACTTATCAATCAGGCTTTGTTGGGTACTGGCCAGACTAAACTGGCCAATTACCTTTAATTTTCATACCAAACTTGACTATTGTTTAAATTTTTACTACCCGAACCCGAATTTGATTATTTACCAATTAGCAAACCCAAACCCAAACATTCGATTATGATTTTAAATAATTGAATTCAGATAATAATATAAAAATTAATTAAACAATTATTTAAAAATATAAGGATATTAATTAAGCTAATATATAAATAAATAAAATTGAATAGGTATTAGGTTTATGTATAAGAAGTATGTTAGAAGTCAAAAGGGCTACTACTCTCGTAAGCATACTCCGTGTCTTTTTGGCAAAAGGGAAAGTTCTGCCTCCTGGATTTCTGCTTGCATTCCTATCCAAGTAAAATGCATGAGTTCACATCCCTTACAAATGTACCTTTACACTAGACTCACCCTTTTTTGAATAAAAAAGATGGCCGTCAAAGAGTGTCAAAAAAGTGGACGCTCAAGGCATCAAAAGGTAATGCTGACGGCCATTAAAAAGTGGATGTTAATGTGGGTGTGAGTTTCACATATAGGATATAGTAATAGATAACAGAAAATATCAAATATAACTTGGATTCTAATTAGATGAACTTTTTAAAGGTACCCAAGTTCTATTTGCCACGAACTTCACAGCCAATCGAAACCCACGTGTTGTGATACATAATTCCGGAAAACATTGTAACATATTGGGAAATTACATTAAAGTGGTGACGAAATTACCAAAAAGGTGTAGTCTTTTAATACCCCTATTGGTGGCTAAGCCACCAGAAATTCCTCCCACTGGGATTTTTGTTTTGATGATATAAATTTAACACAAGTCTAAATCATGAAGTATATCAGTTATGGTTTATAACTACTCACATTATAAGAAACCTCACTATGACATCTTATAAATGGAAACTTAATATCATTTTGAGCATCTTGGAGAGAGTATCTAGCCGTCCAAAAATTTTTAATTTTTTAGTAAGATTAATCACCGTTAGGATGCTTATTAAGTCTTTTGTCTTATGTATTTTAGTTTTTCTACTTGTGTTTGTGGCTTAGAGAGGATTATTCGAACGTTCTTTTTGCTTTTATATTCATCTCTTTTTGGTAATAAAATTTTCAATTGTCAAAGTAAAAAGCTTGTTAATGGTCATTTTTATAGGTGAAAGCGTAAATAATGCATGCATGTAATCTTTGCGTCAATAAACTAATAGTATTATTGTCACTAATAATATCTCTCTAACAAGAAGATGGACCGCTGGTGCTGGAGATCATTGAAGCGTTTGAACATGGACTCAATTCAGTTAAGTTTTTTACTTGGCAAATTAGGTCTGAGTCAACTAATTTAGCTAATAACTCTAAGCCAATTGAGTGAGTGGCACAATGAAGGGGCTATGTAGGTGCGTATTAACTAAAATTATAAATCAAATTATTAGATATCCCCAATTTTAAACCCTTATAAGATTGCAAGAATGGTCACTAAGTGAAAGTGATTTAAAGTACAAATATAATAAACACAATAAACACAACTAAATGATGATCAAAATAATTTAAGGCATAAGCGTACAAGTTTAAATTCACAAAGATGTTTACTTTTTGCATGTCAATCAAACCATACAAGTTTTTTAATGACCTTTACCTTATTCATTTAGTTTTATAAAATGATTAACTCAAACACAAAAGAACTAAGTGAACTATACAACAAAATAAATCAAATAAGAATAAGCACACAAAGAGGGGAGGGAACAAAGAAGACACAAAAGAATTTTTCAAAAGGTGCATAACTCCTACTCCTCTCTTCTAGATCACTAAGTCCTTTAGTTAAGTAGGTTTTCTTAACGTTAGTATGACATCCAACTTATTCACTTTACATGCAAACACAAGTTGTCTTTCACAAACACCAAGTGCCAAAGAATTTTACAACTAACAAGCCTTCCTTTTTAAGCACCCACTAAGTTCCATGGAGTCTTGAAACCAACTCTTAACACCCTAAGAGCATTATCAATTGAGACTAATCCCTCCTTTACCAAGCCTACACGTTCAGCCAAAGAAGTTTTCCAAGTAGCACATTCCTTCATTAGGTTAAGTGCTCACACACATTTTCAACATCTTGGAAGTCTACCAATTGAACTCAAATACTTAAGGCATGCCTCACTATGATCCTCTCTTAGGATTTTACAAAATTAAGGCACTAGGATTACATTCAAGAGGAATGGAAAATCCTAAACACAAAGTTTAAGTATCCAAGAGGCCCAAGAGAGTTCTTTGGTTAAATAGCATCATTGGTGTCTCAAAATGCACTCTCCAAGGCTCTATTTACAACCTCGGAAGTGCCTTCTCAAAATATTAGTCGTTAGCCTTTGGATCCCCAAAGTTTATCTTTCCAATGCCTTGTTTTGACAACTTTTTGAATAATCAGGCATTGAATGACCTGCCAAAGTCTATGACGATTGTGCCATAGCACCGATACTAGCACTAGCTAAAACAGTTTGGTTATGCTTCCGTTGCAAATGACTCTACTGAACTTTCACTCAAGCTTCCCTTCAAGTTCCACCAAACTTTTGACCATTGATGATGCAGATTTCGGTTGTTGAAGTCTCCTTAGGGTCATATCATTTCTTCCTCCAGGAAGTTCAGTTGACCAACATAAACCAAAGCCTAGCCGAAGTCTTCCATGTCAGCTCTAGGGTTTCTCTCCTTGACTACATGCATTAGGGTTAAACACCTCGTCTTTCGACTGCCGAAGTTCCTGGTGAACATCACAGATTTTTTATCCAACCTTTGAATATTGATGATCTTGATTCCTTGTAAGGGTACATGGACTCTAAAAATTTACTTAGAGAGTGTGATGCGCTCACATCAAAATAAGGTTCAGCATTCTCCTCCTTTTTTATGATGGCAAATCCAATGTGTTGTAAAGTTTCTAAATTGTTTGTGTCAGTCCTTATGAAACATTCCTTAAGCTTGTTTTTGAAAATTTTAAATCGTCAAGTCTTCAAGGTCTAGCTTTTAACTCTTTGTTCTTCATTGCTCCACACCTGCAAAAGGTTTGTCCATAAACAATGCATGATGTTATGCTATACAATGCTTATGCCATGATAAGTATGTCATATAAACTGACGGCAAGTAAAGATTGGTAATTTAAATGAGTTAATTATTCTCATTGATAAAAGAAAAATGTATAGTTTAGTCCAAGAGATGACTTCACTCTCGTGCTTTCCCTATATATAAGCACACTCTCCCTAGCCACTAGGCCATACAACATATTCATTTTCCCCCTCAGTCATCTCCAAAGAACTATCTTAAGTGCAAGGAAAAGTAGAGTACAAAATGTCTAGGCCTCACCATCTCCTCAATGGTGCAGCGGGTCTTGAATAATGAACTGGGACAATGGCGGACAATAGAAGGAGTAATCATGGAGGGTGAAACTAAAGTGTGCTCCAAGATCCTAAATGAGTACCTCTCAGTTCCTCCTCATCTCTTGGAATCCTAATTCCATATGATCCACCCTATCGGATAATGCATCCAAAGCCTCCCATGTTTGTTCACAAGGTGGTGGTGGCTGGGTTGAGTTGCCTCTTCTTAGGGTGCCGACTCCTCTCCTCATGGCTCCTCCTCAATCTATGTAAAACCCCATTTTTGGGTTAGGGTTTTACCCGATTTAAGTTTTCCCTATTTGGGTCAGTATCGAGTTGGTTTGAGCGAGATCGAGCCAAACTAGTTTCTGATTATGAGTATGGGCCTAAATAGCCGTATGAACATGTTATAGAGGCTGAGTATGCCCGACATGCAAATTATAAGATTGCGAGTTATCAGTGTAGACTAAGGTATACAGATTTGTTTGTATGTATTAGACAGGATTTTAGGCCTA